>JAGFMK010000061.1:0-108407 GCA_021030975.1 Lichenothelia convexa | reverse complement strand
GGGAGGTGGAGGTGTGGGAGGGGGATTTGATGGGTTGGCCGCCCCAGCCGGTGGTTTGGCAGATCTGGTACAAAGCATCAGCATGGCGGTGGAGAAATGTGATGCTGAGCCATTGACAGCAGTTTTTAGGGGGCTGCGAGGAATACTGAGGTTATGCGTACCATCTTGTACATAGGCACCGAGCCATAAGAGAGAGCCACGGTGCCGAGGATTACGCTAAGGATGTAATATCTGCAACCGTTGTAAGCACCGGGTTTTTGCGAACTTGTCAGTGTTACTCACGCTGTAGAATTGTTTTTCCCCTTGAAAGGTGCCCGCAGCTGCTCTATCGTGGGGACAGCATTTTGGCGGTGTCTTGAGGTGGAGCTGATATTCCTGGTTGGCGGTAACCGCCGAGGCCCTGAAGGTCTTAGGCGGCGAACACATCTTAAGCAAGTCCAAGATTCAATGGGGTACAGTAAGGGAAAGGGCTGATTTGGACTTCGGATGCAAGCCTTCATTGCGTGAATGTCTTTGATCTTTATCAATAACTTAGGATGCTCTCTCTAATGAGACTCACTCGGCACTGCGTGACAGCTGTTGCCGTCGGCGAAGTGAATCACCGGGTACCTGTATTTTCTTACGGAATAAATGTAATTCCCTACCGGTCGCGGATCGCTATCAACTTCTTCTCCCTCTCTCTTCCTCTATGTAGGCGTTTATTGAGATACCAATCCTCTCCGTATAGGGGCGCTCAACTGATGCTGCATCCTCCTTGAGTTTCCCTCCGCTCGCTCAAAGTTTCACGACATTCTTCACAGGGATAGCCGAAGAACGATTCGATGTGAGCGTATGATCTTGGTACCAGTTGTTTGTGATACCCCGCATCTTGATTTCAACCTACTCCCCATGACCTTGGTTGTTGGTAGGGATATCAGCATACGCTTCGCACTGCCGGGCGAACATCACGGTCCAGGGCTCCCGCCATGTAACTATGCAGCTTCCAGCACCCCGCTCGAGGAGACATAGTCTATCGTAATAGCTACGTAGGCATGGAAAAGATATAAGATGGTTCATCTTCACATAATGTGCGCTGCATAAATTCTCCACTTCTTAGTCTCTCAATACGTTCGCAAAACTATCAGATCATGTCACTGTGCTCCGTCCTCATAGCTCTCGGCGGCCTCCTGCCACTCACACTCGCCCAAACGGGCGTAACTTCTCCCCTTACCTACTCATGCCATCCTTCACCCTCTGTCCTCTGTGTAAACCACTACGCCGCTGTTCTCCCCTACCACTTCTTCCGCGAAGTTCCCAACGGCTCCACCAGCGTCCAATACGGCGAAACCCAAGTCACATCTAACCAAGCCTCCTCCAGCTTCAACAGCATCGCCAATGCCCCCTTTCTCATCTTCGACGAGTGCCAGGCCCTCCCGGTACTCGGCGCAAACCCAACCTACGACTTCATGTTCCATGTGTCCCCAGCCGTGCATGAGGCACCCGTATATGTGCCGAGTCGGAATTGGCTGCTGATGAGTCAGTTGGCGCCGCCGCCAGGCTATTTGCCGCAATTGCTTGTAGATCTAAATCAGAATCCGCCGACGCTGAGCGAGTATCTGAGTGATCCACCGGTTTATGCACCGAATGGAGGGACGTTCCATCAGGGTTTGGTGTATTGGGGTGAGTAGTGTGGCAGTTCTCAGTACCGCCGGACCCAGGCCTGTAGAAAGCTGTTCCATGGGTAACCTAGCGGCTGATACTGGAATGCAGGCGCGTCAGGAGGTAATAATTCAATCGGAGGGACGGAACAGCGGCCAGGTATTAGGACTCTTGACCCAATGACGAACAGGACGGTATCACTCTTGAATAATTACTTTGGATACTACTTCAACACCGTAGACGACCTAATCGTGGACTCCAAGGGCGACGTTTGGTTCACGGACCCTGGTAAGTAACCCCGGTGCTCAGACCCTGGTGGTTGAAAAACGTGTGCCGCTGATACATATCTTAATTCAGACTATTCCTGGTTCAACGCCCTTTCAGACACCGCGCCTCAACTCGGAACAGCCACCTACCGCTTCCGTCCATCAACGGGTGCAGTATCAATCGTCGAAGACACTCTCGTCCAACCAAACGGCATCGCCATCTCCCCGGACGGGAAAACCATCTACATCTCAGATACCGGAGGCGTAAACGGTGTTATCGATCCTCGTCTCCCGCAGGTCCACGGTGCGGGCATGAACGCAACAGGGAAGCGAACTGTTTACAAATACGACGTGATCGACAACGGGACCAATATTGCGAACAAGCGACCCATTTACCTCTCGCAGGACTGGGTACCGGATGGCTTGAAGGTCGCGGCAAATGGGATGGTGCTTACGGGCGCTGGAAACGGTGTCGATGTGTTGGATGAGTATGGCACGTTGTTGATGAGGGTGCAGACAAACTATACTGTTCAGGTGAGAATGATGGTCAATCTCTTGGACTCATTAGCGCAGCGACTGATGAGTATATAGAACTTCGCATGGACCGGCCCGAACTTGACGGAGCTGTGGATTATGGGGAACGGCGGCGTCTCTAGAGTAAGATGGGAGTTGGCAGGCCAAGATCTAAACATTTGAGAGGTGAAACCATTTTGTTACTCCAGCATTGGTCAAGATCACTTGCCATGGAGAAGAGTGAGAAGCAGGCGACTTCTGACCTCCCTCCCCTTATCGTCGGAATGCACGTGATTCAAGGTTTGTTCAGGATAAGACATTTTAGCCCCACCGAGCATTAGCCGACGCCCAAAACACCTCCTTTTCCGGGGGGGGCAGAGGGGCAGATGTACAGTTACTTTATGCCGAATTCACTAAACACTAGTATCGCGTCAGTAATGCAAACACATCTCGAATCTAATTGTACAGAGCTTGTGTATACGGTTAAGCCGTCTCATATTGTGACCCGAAGCCCGGCGGCTATTGTTCCGTAGGGGCTAAAGAACTCCTGACCGTACACCGGGGACCAAAATCGCGCTGGTGCAGACACAGATCTAATCCTCATGCCATCAACGTTCTTGCAGTGCATGGTAGACTATGCAGAATTTGCATTGCTACCCTCGTTCCTCGTCGGAGCATTCTGCTTCGTGCGCTTCCGACATTTACCAGCGCAAGAATTTTACAAGCGGAGCGTATTGATTGCAACGGCGACGTCTATTCCTCTGGCGCTGGTATATCAGCGTGATAAACCGAATATCTTGACCGGTGGCCGCAAGCCCGGCGGCAACGGCACACCTGGTGGGAGCTTGTAACAATAATGCTAGAACAAAGGCAAAACGAGAGACGTTCGATTTGATAGTTGACTGGACACGTCAAGATGACGTGTTGTGTGGATGCAGATGTTACCCAGCAAGTACCTAACCCCTGGAGAATTAAGCGGATGCGGGTGTCAGCAGCTTGCATTAAACCTTGCCAACATGAATGCGGACTCAGAACCTCGTCCCGGCGAATTGGTTTGCGATCTTCAAGAAAGCCAGAATTGGATGTCAGCAATTTGCATTAGACCTGGGTTAGGCTTTTTCAACACGCAAAACGTACTTCATCACAGACAAAATCGTGACTAAGTAGGTATTGATGTGCCTCAATTCAATAGTGTCGGGGATTCATCACTACCTACTTACAGACGGCTGGCCGCACACGATCGTAAAGATGTCCACCCAAAATCTCTTGTTGAAGCCTCCCTACGTTGGAATAGCATCACGATGTCGTTCTTCAATCCACCTCCCAAGCCTCATACCCCTCTAGGCTACCACCGCATCCTATCCCCCACAGCAGGTGTAAAAGTCTCCCCAATAGCACTAGGCGGCATAAGCATCGGCAGCTCATGGGGCGAGCTGTTCGGCAAGAATGAAGACCCATTCGCCCTCCTTAACACCTACTTCTCTCTAGGTGGTAACTTCATCGACACATCCAATGTCTATAACTCCGAGGACTCGGAAAGGCTTATCGGGGAATGGATGGAGAAGCGCGGAAATCGGGATCAGATGGTCATCGCAACAAAGTACTCAGCTGGATATCGGGCGTACAATAGGGAGAAGGAGCCGCTGCAGACTAACTTTACGGGGAATTCGGCCAAGAGCATGCACGTCTCCGTTCGGGACAGTCTGAAGAAGCTGAGGACGGACTATATTGACATTCTTTACGTGCATTGGTGAGTTCGCAGGAGCTCATGCAGTCATTCAGGCGGTCGATGGTGAACTGACGAGTACAGGTGGGAGTTTGGAACTTCGGTCGAAGAGGTTATGACACACTTGCATGCCTTCGTTATGGCTAAGCAAGTCTTGTATCTGGGTATATCTGATACTCCGGCCTGGGTTGTTGTCAAAGCAAACGAATGTAAGTGACGAACCCGGTTTCCCTTACTGTGATGTATCATACTCAACTTGGAAACACAGTTGCCCGAAGCCGTGGACTCACACCCTTTTCTGTCTACCAGGGGAGGTGGAACGCCGCATTCAGGGACATGGAAGCCGAAATCATTCCCATGTGTGAGGATCAAGGCATGGCGATTGTACCGTGGGATGCCCTAGGCGGCGGCCGGTTGTTGTCGGCCGAGCAGAGGAAGCAGAAAGAGCAAGATCCAGACGCTCGCAAAGGGCCCGACTTAAGCGAAAATGAAGTTCGAGTTTGCCAGGCGTTGGAAGAGATTGCTAGAAGCAAGGGCACAACTTTCCAGGCTATAGTAAGTCCAGATTCCGCGTGGAAGCTCTGCTGGCGGTCCCTGTTGACAGACAAACAGGCTCTGGCGTACTTGTTCCACCAATCACCATACGTCTTCCCTATCGTTGGCGTCCAGACCGTTGAGCACGTCAAAGCGATGCCCGATGCGTTACGCGTCAAACTCTCAAAGCAGGAGATTGATGCCATCCACAATGCGGCACCCTTCAATCCTCTCTTTCCCATGAGCATGCTCTTCAACTATAGGGGTGATCAGAAGTATGACCTCAGTCTCACCGCGGCACATAACCAGCAGTATCAGATGGCAGCGTGGATCGATGCACCTCCGAAGCAACCGGTAGGTGAGCCTATTCAATGACTTTAATGGCTTCGCTGACACATGGAAAGCCTTACGCTCCTCATACTGGGACTGAGTAGTAGCCGGTCGCATTCAGAAAATGCCAGATCAATGATGGATAGGACGGCGTAGAACCTTTAAGCAGAGAAGAGATACATTGAGCAAATGTGTAGCCTGTAATTTCATCCTGGATCAGTGTATATGTGCAACAAATCGTAGGACGAGTGTTTTTCCTCGAGGCGACCCTCAGCATCACGACATTCGCGATGCAGGTTAATCCAAACTTGACAAGATTATATTTGCGGAGCTGGCGGGACTTCCAGCCCGCATACTGGTCTGGAGGCCGCCCGAAGGAACTTCCCCGGCCAAAACGTCACCAGAACCAGTGTGAACATCTGGCGCCGCGTTAAGTGGCAGGTTATCGCCAGGTCAAGCTTTCTCTCACCCTGGGGGGCCTCAGCAGCGTCGGATATGAGAAAGGGATCAAGGCAGAGTAGCCGAAAGTCTTCCCCGCGAGCCGAAAGGCTGATGCGGATGGATGTTAGACTGGAGGTCCCCTGGTGATTTTTTGACGTGGGTTTAATTTCTTGCAGTGTCGAAATTCAGATCTGGATCATATAGTCACGTGGCCCGGCTTACGCGTTTTGCAATCCGTGATGATCCTAGGCAACACGGTTGCGGAAGCTATGCGCCGCAGACGGCTCTCCTCTTTGCGATCTTGTTTGAATTCCCAGTGATTCGCATTTGAAGCGAGAGCGGTAGAATGAAGGCATTATCTCGCGTTGCAGTGTACCTTCAGCGACATGGTTCCCAGGCCAAGGTGTATTGAGTGTGCGCGACAGAAAGACACGTCTACTCGGATAGCACCTTATGCACTCTTAACGCGGCGCGCAAAGATGCATTTACATTCCAAGTTGCTAAGATGAGCCATATTGGAGAGAGTGGATGGACTGCTAAGTAAGGTGCTGCAGGGCTCGCTCTCTCCACGCACGTTCCCACACTCTGATTGGCCAGCACAACCTCAAACACTTCACCCCCTACCTCACCATTGTTTCGAACACAACAAAGAACAGCATGCTTTATGCGCCTGTTGTCTATCAATAGTAACACAGTGCCTGAACTATGAAATTACGCTACATCATGTCCATTGTTCAGTCACAACAATGAATGTCTATAAGTGAATCACCACGCCCATGTAACTACCGACTTTCACCATGTCGGCCGGCCCCGCTACAAAAGTCCTCTGCTGCACTTTCGTTCCCTCTTCTCTTTTCTTCTTTCGTTAGACTCGTGAGAGTATCTTCTGGAAGATTTTGATCACTACGCTCTTTACTCTGCCTCTGGACTTTGTAGTCAAATCTTCTGGAAGATCTTGACCACAGCCACTCTTTAGCTCCGAAACAAACCTAATGTCCGCGCAACGCGATATCGAAAAAGCAGATCTTGACCACGAGAAGAAGATCTGCGACGACGAAGACGACAAAAAGTGCAGCAGCGACCGCAAATCCTTCGACGACACTCCCTGCAGCTCCCACAATCAACACACCGTCCACGACGAGGAAGCCCTGTTCGCCGCGCAACAAGCCTTCGACGACTCCTTCAACTCCCACTCCGATTCCCACTGCCACTCCCACCAAGCACCGCCTACCCACACCTCCCACACCTCCTCATCCGTCTCCCTCCTCGGAGCAGTCACATCCTACCTATCCTCCCCAATGTACATCCCCCGCCCAACCTTCCTCTTCCTCCTCCTCCTCATCTTCATCCAGTCCCTCGCCCTTTTCACCTTCACCGCCATCGGCCTTCTCAAATCCTCACCTATACCGCTGCCCCTGCCTGGATTTTACGCCGGACCCGGAGCTAGCGGCTGCCAGTGCGAGTCTGGGATCGGGATCGGGTTTGCGCGGCCACCGGAGCAGGTGCAGCCTCCTCCGGTTGTCGTGAACTTTGCGCCGAATATCGCTGTTGGTGGTGGTGGGGCGGCGCTGCCGGAGCAGAGAGGTGGTGGTGGTGGTGAGGGGCCTGGGATGTCTGTGCCGAATACGACTGGGACTGCATTAGCTGGGATTTTGGCGTCGGCGGGGAACAGCGGTGCATCGGCTACGTCTTTGGCTGCGTCGAAAACCACCATAACACCTTCGTCTACGACCTCAACGAAGTCAGTGAAAGGGTCGCAGGGTAGTGGTGATGGTGCGATTTCAGCAATCTTGGTGCCGAGTACAACTGGAACTGCGTTGGCAGGGATATCTGCGTCGGCGGAAAGCAGCAGCGTATCGACGACATCGATGACAGCGTCGACAACTACGGAGGCACCTTCATCGACCGCGACATCAAGGGACTTGGCAAAGGCCACGCTCTCTTCTGCGCTTGCTGACATGCTCTCCAATTTGGTTGTGCACAAATCTTCGACTTCGACTGCCACGGATGCTACTCCTACGCGCTCCGCAGTCACAGAGCTCGTTCTGTCAACGACGACGCTGCCTCCATCCGTGTCGACATCACCATCTTTGGTCACTATGACTACCGTCGTTGCGCCAAGTTCATCCAGTGTCTAACGATCCTAGCAGGATCTAGTGGGAGAAAGAGAGCGGTCAAGGCAATGCAGAGATGGTATGGATTGCAGGAGACATTTGCGGAGACAATTATGAGATGTAATGAAGACAGCATTATTAATGGATTCATGCACAGGAGTTTACAGAATGGGCATAGCGACGGTGTTCCCTTCAACTTTATCAACGATGGGCAGGAATTCACGGATTGGGCATAGCGACGGCGTTTATGGGTTGTCTTCCATATCTCCTATTGCTAGTATGTAAAGGCTTGTTTTGACCGGAAAAATAGACACAAAGGAGGATAATGATAGATTTCTTCCACACTAGCCCCACAGTAGAAAATTGTCCGCGAACAGTGACATTCCTCTGAACTAAGTGTGTGACATCTTTCTCTTTTTGTTTAAAGTGCGGAAAGTCCATTACCGGCCACAGCCCAGGCAGACGAAACGCACCAGAATACTTATTTTACTTCGTATAGACTCGCACGGCTGTCTGTTAATGTCTTCTTTCGGGCGCCATTCCAGTAAGCGGATGACTAGCGGAACAAAGACAACCTCCTGATTTATCTATACAGTAAGATACATGTCTTACCACGAGTGCCTCTCCACAAAGGCCTAAAATGGTTGAAAGCAATCTAGAGCGTATCTTTGAGCAGCTTGTTCATCCTCGCCATCTTCGCGGAGACGCTCAGATCAATAGTCCGATCGCCGATTTCGACGATGAGACCGCCTCGGATGTCGGGGTTAACCTACATTAAGTGGAAAGGTGTTAGCATAGTCCCATAGATCCACGGCCGTTGCCAGTATATGGCCCGCGGCGCCGTTCGAGTGTGGAAGGACATCAATGGGATTACAGGAGGACTGGAACTGACCTTCGGCACAACCTTCAGCTTCTTCCCCTGTCCAACATACTGACTCCTCGACACCGTCTGCTCCAGCTGTCTCAGGACTTTGTTATCCAGCGGCTACAAACACACCCCTCAAGTCAGCTCAAATATCCCCGAGTTTATCACCTAGTCTCCTCCTTCCCTCATAAACCCCCTCTCCCCTCCCATCTTACTCAACCAAGAAACCAAAAACGTCAACCTACCGCAGCGCTAGTAACAACAAGCTCAACCTCCCCCCTCGCAGCCCCCATCAGCCGTCCAAACTTCTCACAAACCCCCTCCAGCAAACTCAGCCTATTATTCTCCGCCAGCGTCTTCAAGAAATTCCTTAGCGTTTCATTGCCCTTTTCCCCCGTCCCCGCATGTCGTTGCAGCTCCTGAACAATTTGTTGTTTATCTTTATCCGTGAGCATCGGCGCTGCGAGGATTTCCGGGAGTTTTGTGTCGCGCTTGAAGACGCCGGAGAGGTTGTCGAGGGCGCGGGCGACGGGGTCGAGGGAGGAGGACTTTACGGCGGCGGTGTACTGTGGAGAGTGTGAGAGTTAGCCGGTGAGTTCGGTTGAAGGGCGACGGCGACGGGCGATGGTCTGGCGGGTTTCGCAGTAATTGCTTCTTCTAGTGCTGATTGTGGGTCGTTCTTGGGGGTGCGGGACTGCTGGTGATGTTCTCATGCGGGTCGATTGGTTCTCACCAAAGCAGTAGCATATGTTCCATCGAGCCCATACAGTGCAATAGGCGGTTTCGCACTGGGTGCATTTCCGGACTGGGCGGGTTGGCCGGGTTGGCCGGGCGTAGCGTAGCTTCTAAAGGCTATGCGGGGAGCGATTGAGGCTCGTGGACCTGCTGCCCGTAGGCTCTGAGCGAGCAGTCGCCCCCGGATCATTGTGAAAGGAGTGGAGAGACAATTGAAGATTGTAATCCGGATGTTGCTTCAGGCTGGAGCTTGACGTCGAGGTTTGAGGTCCACGAGCTAAAGTTCGGGCGGATTACGTAAGCGATCATGACCAAATACAACACGAGACTATTGACAGGTCCAGTACAACCAGGAAGGTTCTGTTTTTATGGTAAGTACTCAGCAGCGTACTCGTTGGTTCTTATATAAATCATCTCATTAGTATCGTACAATGCTTCCTAATAAGTGCACATTGCAACATGTATCCCGTGACGCTTCTCATGACCCAGTAAGACGTTAAGGTATACCTTCAAAACGCCGCTTCAATATGCATCCCTTTTGTTATGAACTTCCATCCTGGCTGCTCTCAATCACTCTTCACCATACTCTCCACCAAGTCGCCCAAAGGCCCCCAGTAGTCCTTTCCGCTGGCTAAGCCATGTTCATCGATGAATAGCACATAGTGCTTGAAGCTCGTATTCAAATGCGGCTCTAACCCCAGGTGGAGGATCACCGGGTAGTGGTGGCAGTATATGTGTGCATAAACGCGATATAATCGCTTGAACATTTGCCGGACGAGGGACGGGAAGGCTTTCGGGAAAGGAACGCCTAAAAGGGTCAGCTTTCTGCATATCCAGTAGCAGCACTGCAATGCAAATTGAAAAATTCGAGAACGTGAGATAAACCTACCAATCTTGCTAGGAAACATCTGCTCATTGTCCACATTGCTTTGCACCCAACCCATCAGGTGTTCGATGTATTCTGGCGCCGGCATTTTCGTCGGTTTCTTGTACTTCTCCGAGTCTTGCCATAGGTACTCAAATCTATGGTGGTTAGCGTCTGTTCCTAAACTGCGATAAGCCGCGACCTACTCATCTGTAGCCTTCATCTCCGGACATGTTTGCGGCGAGCAGAACTCCGTTATGCTGCCGTACAGCAAGTTGATCTGGTTGTAAAAGTCCACGACTGCGCGAAGGTCCACATCAGCCTGTATACATTACGAGACGCGCCCTGATCTTAGAGTTCTTGGTTCTCCATTGCAAGTGACACCTCCTTCTCTAGCAAAGCATAGCCTACGCTCCATTGTACACCCGAGCTCTTCTCCTCCTCCTCATCTGGTGAGACTCACCATTAACAGCCAACCACTCATTCGCGTCCTCCCCCTCCGGCAGCCTAACCACCTTCCTCAAACTCCCACTCCCCAGCGTCGCCTCCGCAAACTGCCGCAGCTGCCAACTACTCGTGCCCAGCCCGCCCCCGCCTCTCCCCGCTTTCTGCGGCTTGAACTTCGTCCCCGTCCGCGAGTTTCTGTGGAACAACACTTCGTGTGAGCTGGGGCCATACTGCGACGCTAAAACGGTACTCTCTAGCAGCTGCAATCCGAGTGATGAGGATGAAGAGGAGGCAGATGAGTCGAGAGGACCACCGTGGAGGGGTTGAGATGTAAAGCCGAAGAGGTCGGTGCTGGGGTGATCGTCGCGCAGCACTCGCCCGAAAGCTTGCTGTCTCAGCGGCGACCAGTACACCGCCTCAGGACTCCTCGGGGCCTTGGTGGTCCCGCTGCCAGGGGTGTCGAAATGCACGCAGCTTTCGGACGTCTCGAGGCTGGTCTCCGGCGGTGCTAGCTTGGCTTTCGCAAGACGAGTGGGGTGCGGGAAGTGAGGGAAGATATGGGCTATGGGCGAGGTGGCCATGCTTGCGTATGATGGGAGGATGAGAGGCGAGGACGTACATTGTTTGTGTGAGGAAGGACGTCATCTTCTTTGACAATAGCTCTGGTGGGTGCATTCCTCCGGTTAGCCATGGTGATCGGGTCAAGGAATGCGGGCGGTGTACCTCTATGGCGGAAGTTGAGTTCGTTGTGCTCCACCGTTCAGTGCTTGTTAATTCAATTCGAAACACCAAGTGGTTATGACTCCGGTCAATATAAGGTAGCGAGCGACTATGAACGAGAGTATGGCCAACTGCTATGGCTGCAGATGCGGTCGTCTCGTTTCAAGCTTGTTCCATTGTTTACATGTGTTGATGGTTGCTTAGTCAGCATTTGACGAGTGCTAATCAGATGAGCTACGAATCATGCACTGAGCGTTATTCTCCGGGGAACAAAGTCACGAACGTGGTCCCCGTAAACTCCATTGGTGCTGTTGTTGTGTGTGCATGTGCAGTGAGCTATACGCCGCAATGCATCCGGGGCATCTTCAGGAGCTAGAGTATGCTGGGAGAGTACGCATGGGCACATAGAGAGCAGTCATTGCGATCTCTATTACCGAGTTAAGGTGTACGGGAATATCCCTGCTCAGGAGCAGAATATAAAACCATTGATCCAGGATGACAAACAATTCTAACAAAAATGGTTTCCCGGCCTGCATATATATATCTAGTGTTGGCTGGTGAGACTAAAGAGCACCAAGGCCAAGTCATTGGTGACACCGCTTGCCGTCAAAACCGCTAGGATGATATAAGGACATGGCCCATAGATAATGATACCAACTCAAACCAAACTATGGGGCGGTTGCGGAGGGTTTCTGGAGATCTGCAGCGCTGCAAATATCCCTCAACGTACATCTATAGCGGGTTTGCCAGTCCCGGCCATGCCAGTTCTCAGGGAGCAACATAATAGTGTAATACCAATCCTGGGACTGTTTCAGCGACTGACATCCACACTGGCGGTTCATCCACACTGGCGGTACATCCACACTGGCGGGACTAGGCATCTAGGACTGACGCATCTTAATCTCGAGACAGCGGGCATATAACGTTATAGACCAGGACGGCGTGTACGTGCATGCTTCAGCCTTGCAGCTCTAAGACCAATCTTGACTTCGACCCAGCGCTGTGAGCTCCGTGATGGACACAGCCCTCGTAGCGTAGGTAGCTGAAAAATGCACGAATCATGCCCGCCTCTGACCTGACAGCAGGTACTGCTCCTCTCAAATGGCGCCAAGATCCACGCCATTGCACCTCGAGTGGCCCTCGCAAATTCTTCTAACGCAGACACCATAAACAGATGTGGGTATCTCTTGCCCCCCCCCTGTCGAATGAGAAATCCCTGTGTTCGACTCTTCAATTGCTCCTATACTCCTCCCCGATCTTGGTAAGCTGACCTGCAGGTCATCTCCAATCGCAAATCCTCCCTCCGTATGCAGAGCTCTTTAGCCAAGCAGGTCCCGCCTTATAGTGATCACCTCAGAGCCTTGATCAAACACGTTTCCCACCAGTTGCGAACTCCCATTACTGTAGCTTTTCCATCATCTTTCTTCGCTGTCGATGTACCACTGGGTGTTGGATCTCCAATGACAGCGGCGTAGAACCAAAAGGCTGCTGCAATCCACGATGCCAAGGCTACAGGAAGCGAAAGGATTGGTAACATGAAGAGCAGCAAGATGAGCATAGGCGTGTTGTAGGATTGATCTGTACTAGCGGTAGTTGTGGTGTTGTTGATTGTTGGAAGAGTGTTGTGGCCCGATTCGGGCGTCTTGGAGGAGTGAGAGGAGAATATCATGCGGAAATGCAAGTTTAGTGCGGGCCCGAGGTATTTCGCAACTTGAGAAGATAGTGAAGCACGACAAGTGCAGAGACGGAGGGGTGCGAGTACGGCTAGGACCAGGAGGACGAGGAGGGTGTAGATCGAGATGAGGCCGGAAACGAAAGGGTTGAGGAGGGATAAGTACGTCTACTTCACATTAGCATGGTTTGCGAGTGGACATCGGAGATGAAGTTACCAGGACCCCTAATGAATGATGCTCGGGCTGGTCATATGGTTCGTCAATCTCCTCATATACGCCATCACCTAGGGTCGAATGTGACGGTCGTATATGCTGATGCCGATGCTGCGGCGAGGGATCGCGTGATGAACGCTGCAAGCTGTGTCTGATTTGCTTTGACTCTTTGCCGAACCCTTGTTCCAGTTCCAATGCTCGATTGAAGCCTGTGGGTCCCACTTTGTTGTCTGACTGCGCAGCAAGACGTTGTTTGCCAAAGGACACCGCGGATGACGGAGGGGGAAGTAAACGATTGTTCGAGTACGTGTTGTATGACTCCGCCGAACCGCTCCTCTCGTCATTTTCTGCAAAGTCTGCCGATGCTCGTGGTCCGAATGGGTGTAAGGCCACTGTTGCCGGCTTCGTAGGTAGGGAGGTATTCAACAAGAGCGTCGGCGGTATCCGGTGGTGATGGTGTACTTGCTCAAAGTATCCGGGCGAGTGTGCCATTTCCGGGAGAGTGGTGGATACTGTCATACTGTCGAAATGGGTTCGCTACCTATTCCGTATAGAATCTAAGTGAATTTCCCGCTGTTCAATCAAAGCCCAATCAGGGGACAACTGCTCCCTTGGCGCAATTCTCTGTCGCACACAGTAGAGCTCGGCCTCTTCGATGCTCCATGTGCTTCAGTGAAGCGCCGACGACGACGTCGGCTTTTGAAGGAGAAGGAGTAAGAGGATGCCCAGGCCATGATTGCGTCGTCGCTTTCACAGGCAAGTCCAAGTCGAGTGCCAAACGCTGCCAAGTGTGAGCAGCCGCAAGGTGTCTCTTGGCGGAGTTTGACGCAGTGGTAAGGGGCCAATGAGGACGGAGGCGCGTGGAGCAATCGACTGCCGAGCCAACACCCGCATAACGAACTCGAAACTTTCAAGACACTCGGCATCCCTTGGGTTGCTTTGGTCCCGGTGCTTACACGATTCAGTCTCTGATACTTGCGCTGGAAATGATATTTAGGTACCTTCTATCGTTCTTGGTTCCTGGAATCACTGGTTTACTGATTGAGACGAATAAATAAAACAGGCTAATGTTGCTGAATTATGGGAGAATGCCCCTCCGCCAAGACGAACTGATATGGCCTTCCGCCGCTACATTTACCGCATACGGAAAGCTACCCCTGCTGCCAAGTGCTCATGACCGACAAAACTCCCTTCTCCTATCTGATTTCAACGCTGGGCGGACATAACAACGAGATGTTTAATGTCTGGGCAATCCGGCCACCTCTGTGTCCATCCTGTGGGAAACCGCTTACCGATCACTCCGCTCAGTGAGAGTATAAGGGCAACTCATTTCATGTTCTTGGCATGTCGTGGCGGCCGTCAGTGTGAGAAGGTACAAGAAGCATAACCCTCTTGGTGTTTTCAGTGTGACTGCCAATATCCGATCGGCTCCGTAAACCTCGTATGCGTTCTGACTCCTAAGCCTCTGATACAGTTATTGTCGTGTCCATGTCAGTGCTTCATACGGTCATTGTACAGAAACCTAGTCTTGGCTGGTATATGAGGAGTCGGGTCAGGGCATGCAATCACTGCCAAGCGGACTATGCTAAGGAGATTCACTGGCGACCTCTGGTAGGGTTTCTTGTCGGGCTTGGCCGTCTATCTGCCAACCTACGGTGCATTGTTGTTTTCGATGATAGCGCCATCAGCAGTAAACCCATACCAGTTCAATCCATCAAGGAAATTCAATTCACGGTACTCTTATTATACGCTCCCGTCTGCTCCTCATTCCCTTCTTCACCCCTCCCGAGCCATCTTACTCAACCTCTCCCTCAACAAACCCGCCAAGACACCTTCATCTTCCGCCAACTCCGCTAAACTCATAGCCTTTTCCGCCCAGCTGTTCCATTCCTGCTTGGCTCCGACGCAGTAATAGTCGACTGCTTTGTTGAACGATGTCGTTGCCAGCCATTCAATCTCTTCCGAAGGGTATGCCGAGTGAATACGGGCTCCTCCCCGGCTATCTGCTCTGTCCTTACCGCGTCTACTCGTACCCATCTCGGTCCCTCCATCCGTAGCTGCCTTACTGATGGCATCGAGCTGGGCAGATTTAGCGATAGACAGTGCCTGGTCCAGTATATGCAAGCTCGTAGCTTGCTCGAATGACAACGACAGCTGAAACAGGCAGCGTGTCCATCTTGCTAGCTTCGTCATATCAATCTTTTTCTTACGCCAGGCGTGGCTGACTATTGTCTGGAGCATTGCCAAGCTCTCTAAGGTCGTAATTTCGTGAGAAGCGGTTCCGAAACAATTGAAAAGAGTGAGTGCTGGATTACGTACTTGACTGATCCACATCCTCAACAGCTGCAGCAAGGAGCAGGTCACACAGCTTCTCGAGATGGCCTGCTATGTCTAAATCTTTGCTTTCCTGGTCGACATTTCAGTGTCACTCCGCTGAATGAAGAACACCTGTGAGCCTCATACCTCGACTATGACCTCCATATCATGTAAGTTTTGGAGGTACTTTGCAGCCTCGAAATCACAGAGTAACACTTCACTGTGCTGCTTATCCATGTCTAATCCTTGAAGCATTTCTAGGGGCTGTTCGTTTTCCGCATGCGCTTTCTGGCTATACTTGCGGAACTCGGCCGCAAAGGTCCTGGCAATCATGTAACTTCTGTCCTGCACGTGGTTAAAGCATTGCACTTGATTACGCCAGACGGCAGCTCACTTTATCCTTAACCAAGTCTGCGTCACGAGCCTGAAAAATTGAGGTCTTCATGCCAACATAATTGCAAATCAGCCTCCGAGCCGCAGTATCGTGACTTTCAGGGGCATCGGAAAGCTTTTGAAGGAGGTTGAGAAACTAACGCGTACTCAATCATCTCGCATGCGACGTTCCAGTTATTGACTCTTACCTGAACGCAAGCATAAACAAGCTGAAGTGTCTGGCCAGGATCGAGCTCGCCGGTGTACTTCACCATGAGATTGTAGCTATTCCTCGAGAACCAGTCCAGCTCGCTGGAGGTAAACTCTTGCTCTTTGTCTGAAATGTTCCCGCCAGCATGTTGAATGGACCTCTTGGCTTGAGCAGCAGCTGTACTTTGTCAGCTCAGCGCATGAGCAGTTAGTTGAGTACATACGTACCCCCTTCAAACAATTTACACAGCTCGGCCAGAACAACAGAGTTGGAGGTCGATCCAGCGGTGAGCTCAGAGAAGAGAAGTCGTGCCGTGCACCTAAAGTAGTAACTCCTATTAGGAACTTGCAGTAGCTCAATTCGTGCTTGGTTTACCGTAGCAAAGCAGGCAAATGGACTCCTTGAGGCGCGCCATAATCGTATTTTTCAAGGACTTTCTGGAGCGCCGCAACAGCTTGTCGCTTGTCGCCCGTTTGTTGTGCTTCCAGTACACAAGCATAGAGAAGTGTGGCATCTTTTGAAGACCCTCTACAAACCAGTTCTAGGCACTCTGCTGCTATAGCACGTCAGCGCCGCTTTATTTTGCAGCAGACTATGGCGAATCCTTGCCTAACTCCGCGTCGCCGTCACGAAGAGCCACCTTATACATCAGGAATCTAGTCAACGGAGCCGCTTTTCCTTGTTCGGACATACTGTGAAATGCTTGGCGTGCAGAAGCTGGATCCGATCGGCCTAAAGCGCATAAAATGTTCTTCCTAAAGAAATGTCAGTCAATGAAAGAATTCAAGTGAAGGGAGCCTTCGGACCGGGCTATCTTGGATATGTTAAGTTCTCCAGAGTTCGAAAAGATCTGATGGCGTGCAAGTCGACACCAGTGTTGCGACTCATCATATCTGCCGGCAGTGTATGTCGACTCGATCCGCTTCCAAAGCAACTGCAACGTAAGCTGTGTAGTCGAAAAGGGTCGCTGCCAAGGCTCACTGTTTGTGCTGCATGTGTTGCAGAAGAGCTCATGGGCTTGCCAACGTTGCCCAAAAAGTCGTTCATAACCTCTTGCACAGACTGATGTCCTTCTTCGCATTCAGGCTGCATACCTATCCATAGCCTTGTAACAAAAACCTTCTCAAGCCAAGCCTCGTTTTTCTCTGCATAAAGCCGCTGTTTAAGGAAGTCATCAAGCGTCCGCAAAGCTACGCTGGGCCTGTCCGATGTAAGCACCAAGCTCGGGCAGGTTGTGTTCAGGCTACTGACTCCTTTGCTCTAAGCTTATGAATGTGATGGATAATCCTAGGGTATGTGAGAAATGAAGCCCGGTTGGAGTTGCTGCCTCGTACGTCTTAAAGTTTGGCTCTGTCAGATGAACGGCGCGTAGCATGCGATTGAGTACTTCAATGCATTAGCTCATTCTGGAGGCTCAGGCCAGAATGATTACCAGAATGATATTTCTCGGCTTCGAACACTTCTTCACTTGAGAGCAGATCCAGCTTTAGAAGAGAGACGAGCATGGTCCGTTCCCCGAAATCCTGGGCTTCGCGGTAAGCACAGCGCACTAACATAATGCTGCTCTGACCTACAGTGTCCATCAGGTTAACCAGGTCCCATGCCCGTGATCGTGCAGCGCTTCTGTCGCCTTCTTGTGGCGCGAGAAGAGCTCGGACTGCGCATTACTTAGCTCGATTCCATAGTCGAAGCATTCCTTCGCTCACCTAGGCTATGCATGATGCTCAGTCTTAGATTTCCAGCGTCTGTGCTCAGTCTCTCCATCTCTTGCTCAGTCAGAATGTTGTAGGACCTTTCCAGCCATCTCTCTGCTAATCCGAAATGTTTCTTGTTGAGCAGATCTTTGCCCATTTCGTACAGAACATCTGCAAGGCTTTCCGCTGTCGAAGGGTCAAGCGGTGTCGCCGACAGGGAAGCTTTCGAGAACATGTGTTCGGCGATGTCAAGCCTGTGCTGCCTCCAAGCCTGCGTCACGTTAGCTAGGACGGATCTTGGAAGGTTCCCAACAACCACATGCCAGTGCTGTACGCAGAACGAAGTACTTTGCTTGAAGTTTGGCGCATGTGGCCGCGAATTCTTCATCTTCTTCGGTATCCGCAGGCCGCAGATCCTGAATTTCGCTCTCATAGCTGGCAGCTTTCTGCATCACTTTCTGACAGAGATTCAACTGTTGTCCATCGAGACAGATCCTTGCAGCTTTTAAAGCTATCTTCATCAAGCGGACAATGTTGTTGGCGGAGCTTTGTTTCAGCGGTTGCGCGGCATCGAGGAGGAGAAAGGCAAATGTCCGGATGAGGCACAAATCTCGGCCTGCCTGACTTCCATTTTCCCGTTTCAGTCTTGTGGAGAGATTCCAAAGTCGAGTACCTTCGCGGTCGAGTTGCCCATGTCGCTCGAAGTGTGCAGATTTAGGATCTTCGAATGAGCTGCTTTGGAAATTGTTGATACGGTATTGCAGTTCGTGTATGAGACTTTCGCTGAGGTTCCCGACCTCAAGCTGACTGATCAAGCTGGTAGTAAAATCTTCTCATGGATCAGCGGGAAGACTTTGCTGTCAATCGTGAACTCGGGTCGAGAACACGTACGAAGAACTTCTTTGATCTTCTTCTCATAGCTGGACTTAGAATTAAATAGAGGCGCCATCGTTTAGACACTTTCTCATTGCGGGACACAGGCTGAGGCACGGCTGAGGTAAAGAAAGTATGGGTCCCCGTCTAATGAGGTTTCCATCTGACTAAGCAAGCAATCTGAAATCATCTCATGGGGTATCTTCGACCTATGCTGAACCCTAGTGTAAGGTATGTACAAGAAGTCGTTATAGACAATTTGTTGATGCTATTCACACAAGTGTATGCTCAAGCTCTCACCTTCATTCTCATCCAGAGAATTCATGACGCCTTCGCTATGAGAAAACTCGAGAATCGTCAAGCAGGGCGTGAGATAACTGAGTGATCGGTATGCAACCCGCGTTTACCGTCTAGGCGCCGCAACAGGTAAGAAGTTACCCACTATGAGGGAGGGACTGAGATGTATCGTCAGCCAAATCAACATGAAGAGGGTACGCCGAGGTCTCACATATTGTGCTGGTCACGTCGAATCGTAAACGAGAAGCAACATCGCAACTGAGACTCCTTGGAAGTAGAGCCCGGACTCTTGAGCCAGCAGCTTGTGAGAATAGCCTTTTGCGAGCTGTCAAAGGCTATTGCTCCAAACTTCTCCCAGTAGCTCACGAGCGAATCTTCCGCGATGATCTCATGGATTGCTACTTTGCCCTGAGGATGTCAGTGCGATCTGGAGAACTTCTTCAGATTACTCACATCACGTAAGTTCTCCATTGGCACGTGGATAAGCTCAGCCATCTCCCGATTGCCTCTAAAGATCTCTCCGGTCCTTCTCCAGCAGCAAGCGGGTATTGCCATACTCGCGAAGACACGGTCGTATTCCATCAGACTCCTCTCAAACCACATCTCCACAAGTATGAGCTCGATATCAGTGAGTGATTGCATGCGCTCTCGGAACTTCGGCCTAAACTTATCAAGCTGGCGTAGGATTCTTTGTCTTGAGGCAGGCTGGAGATTACGTTCCATGTACCGATTCAACCGAGCGTAGCCTTTGACATAGTTGAAAGGCTTGAGCAGGCCCGCATCATATTTAGCTTGGAGCACCTTATTCATTCGCTGCTCGGGCGTATCAGTTCCAGCAGGATCGGCTGCAGTCATGTAGAACCTTTCCTGAGCTTTGTCTGAAGGAACGCGGCTGGGCGGACGTGAGATTTCATTGCCAGCCGCTGCTTGAGCAGATGTAGATGACTGTTCGGCTTGTTGTGGATTGGGCGTGAGGGAAGGACCGGCGGTAGATAGAGAGCTGATCGTATTTGGCAGAGATGTTTCACTGAGTAGAGCTTGGCCTTCTCCAGATCCGTATAAACCACCATCGTCCAAGAGGCTAGTGCTCAAGAAATCATTGAGCAAGTTAAACTCATTGTGAAACTCTGGTGTGCTAAACATATACGAGGGATGCAAAGTGGTTTGGTAGCCTAAGTTAAAATCATTGTAGGACGGTGCTACGGCGTTGTTAGCTACACATGTGGAACTTGGTACAGTGTTGAGCTTTACCCACCTTGTGCTACTTTGTTTTCAAGGGCCTTGGCTGGATTTGCCGACATTCGGGGCTGTGGATCCACGGAATTTCTTATTAACGAGTTTCTCGGTACCGGAGGGATTGCGGACTGAGTTGACATCTTATGCACATTCGGCGCTTGAGCAAAGGCACCAGCCGCCAAGCCTGTTGTGTCGTTCTCTTCCTTTGAAGATACATTTTCGTCCCCAAGGCCGGCCTCAGATTCACTTTGCCGTTTCTTGACCGGTTCACGTGGCTCGTCATGACATAGATGGCCGATGTCTCTTTTGATGCATCGTGAACAAGGTCGTTGCTGTGCTCAGCGATGTCAGTCCGGGTATAAAAACAGGTGTTGAATCCGGGTGTACACTGTGGAAGCGTAGGACGCGAACGTACAGATTCACAAGTCATATGCTATCAGGGGAGAAAAAGTGAAGTTAGCGCATCAATTACAGCATCGGCAGTTCTGAGTTCAACCTTATGCTTCGAGTTCCAAAAAGATGCTACAGGGCCAAAGGCAATGTGGCAGATGGCTTGCTTACAGATCGCCGGCAATAGACGCACGCTTGTAGAATTAGTGTATATTCGATCATAGGATTTCAGCAGCACCCACCATGATTGACCTTGCGCCGCTTCTTGGGGCTCTCTTCTACAGTCTCTTCGGATGCATCTTTCGAAGGAGTTGATGCCTTACGTGCACGAACTTTACTGGAGCCACTACTCTGGTCCATCGTGCCAGCATTGTTTTCTGGTGACCATGAATTTGCCGCCGCCGCCGTATCCATTAAGAGTAAAGTCTATACACAGAAGAGTCGATGGACAAGCATCCCGCGGATAAGTTGGCAAGCCAGGCCCTAGTAGGTGACAGCATGCGGGTATTCAACCTGGATTTTGGGATACGCAATGCTGGGGAACCAGAGGATCTGCAGGATACGATCCTGGTCTAATTAATTGGCGGTACTTGAATGTGTTAGAAGATAATGGTCCGGGTGCCTGACTCGCACTTGTTCCGAATAACATGGAGATAATTGTTTGGCTGTCAGCTCAACTAAGAAAATACTTAAGGTGTTGGGAGTTTACTCGTAACCACGCAGCTGCGGAGAAAGTCACGATGTGGTCTGGGTGTCACGAGCGATCGTGTGGGGCGGCCGAGCGGGGGCGCCACAATCACAAGCCACACGGGATCGTTCCGCTTGCGGGGCGCGCGCGAGTGACAGTTTAGGTGTCAGGAAACGGGACGAAAGCTGTTATCACCTGATTTACTAGTTAGCGAGGTCACGTGCACTGGAAGCTCTATGTTCTTCCGCACTTATATTCTATATAGAACAATTTAATTAATTAGACAATTCCTATATATACCTAAACAAGCCTTATTTAGCTGATAGTTATAAGCCCGGTTTGCCGCACGTCTATTAAATTCAATAACTTTATTTAATAAGTAATATATACCTTTAGAACCTTACCATCACTGTACTATAGATATAGTACTGGTGTTTATCGAGTCCTTCTATATATCCTTTTACTTCTATACTAAATATAGCCTTTAGTATAGGTTATCCTAGGCTAATATAATATAATTTATATATATTTCTTATATTATAGGCACGTTATTGTCTAAAACGTTCACATAATATCTGCTTCTATTAAGTACACCTCGATAGCTACTCTAAAGTTAGATATAATACTCTATATATTAGCAGATTAGAAGGTATAGATATACTTTATCCGCCTCACTATAAATACAGCAAATATATAGAAATACCTTAATCCTAACCTTCCTACTAAACCTTAATTATCTTAGGAACCTATAATGCCTATACTAAGCATAGTAAAAGCTAGTATAGTAATAGGAGTAGATCTTAATGCTATATAATTATATAGCTATAAATAAGCTCGGAATAATTACTAGAAAGTAGTAAATTGTTATAATAAATAGATAGAAGCGTTATAGAGGGTGTAACAGTTAATATACCTAACTATTATAGTATTAAACCTTATATATATTAAAGATAAAGATATACTATAGAAGAAGCTTATTATATTAAAGAAGTATCTCGCTCTAAACGATCGTGCTAAGGAATTAGATATAATATACTATTATTAGGTACTAAAGCGTACACTAAAAGTATAAGGTATAGATACTTAGTTATATAAGTAGGAAATTATTTACTAAGAAGTAAATAGCTTTAAAATTACTGACGTTAACGGGCATTGTTTACTATATAACTTCCTTAAAGCTCTAAAAGGCCTCGATCAATTCTTTACTACTTTATATAAAGTCACGCTCAGTAGAGATATCTTAAAAGGGAATAATATACTATTAGTTTACGACTTAATTAACGAGTGCTATAATCACTAAAGGATTATATAGGCCACCTCTACTTTAATAAAAGCTCTATTACACTCTATATTTATAATATTCTAGGGTAAGGTAGTAGATATACCTTTATTAGGAACAAATTATAAAGAGTGCCTTTGCGGAAACCCGCACCGCTTTAGCGAGTGCTATTACCTAATTAAGAGTCGACGTCCTTAAGGCTAGAAGCCAAATACAGATATTTAGAAGGCTATTAATATAAAGCTTAATACTAATCTATATCTTTATATAGTAATTTTAAGACTTTAGGGTAAGGTAAGGAAATAGACTTCTATACCCTCCTCTTCTATAGCTAGAATACCTTCCTCTTCTATAGCTAGGACACCTATAATACTAGCTTCTATATAGCCTTCTACTTTTATTATCTTATCCTTATTTATAATAAATAGTAGAAGCTTCCACCTTCTAAACTCCTAGACTCTCGATTCTATAACAGATATCCACGTTTATAACAACACCTTATACTTTATATAGATATACTATATAACTAAAGATAATCTTATTATTACTAGTAAAATAATATACTAAATTAAAGCCTTTAGCACTATATATATAATTGCTAAAACTACCTCTAGAACAAGACGTATTAACCTACTCAATATTGCTTATATACCTAGCTTTATAACCAACCTTATTTTAATAAAGCGTTTTAATAATAAGGATATATACTAGAATACCTATAAAAGCATCCTTAATTATAGTCCTAAAGAGGAATTCTTCTATAACGTGTTATCTATTCACGACTATTTTATACTAGAATATAATAAGCCTTCCTTATATACTGTGTTTATAATATCTTATTTAAGATATCCTGATCTTAAAGCTTCTACAATATCCTAGTATTAAATCCTTAGTTATATAAATCTAGAAGCTATTAAACACCTTACTAGTAATACCGCTAGAAGTAAGGTTATATTAGGAAGAGGCTCTACTATAGTATAATATGAGGAATATACTATCTTAAAAGTATATTAGATTATTTCACGTCGTATTAATAATGAAGTGTCTATAACGAAGCCTTTTAAACATATCACCTACAATATAATACAGATACCTAAAGCCTATAATAGTAATTAGTAGATTAGCTATATAAGGTGTATAAATAGGCTTATAAACTTCGTCTATATATACGCTTAGAAATCTAAAGCACCTAAGATTATTACAGAATTTATTATTATAGTTAGGGTGAAGTACAACGTGAGAATCCTATACTAGTAAATAGACGGTGAAACAGCCCTTAGTAACGTCTTTAACGATCTTATAGCTATATATAGAATTACTATAGAGCGTTTAGTACCTTATATATAGGCTTAGAATAGTATTATAGAACGCTCTAGGGGGGTAATTATTACAAAGGCACAAACAATGTAAATAGGTATACACCTTCCTTCTACACTTTAGCTAGACATTATATAAGCAGCTGGTTACCTCCTTAATCGCATGCCTACACGTTAGCTTAGATAGAAGATACTATATAAAGCTATTATAGGCTAGAAGCCTTCACTATCCTATTTACACGTCTTTAGCTATAAAGCTTACCCACTTATTAATAACGTTCTATATAAATAGAAGCTCAAACCACGTGTATATATTAGATATCTACTAGGATACAATTCTACGAACATCTTTAAGATCTAGATACCTAGTAAGAAGCGAATTATCCGTATACAAGACGTCACCTTTAATAATAACGTCTTTTATAACCCTTATAAGGTAGATATATTCTACCTACTTAGGGAAGAAGTAGAAGACGTTATAGAAGTACTTGATATTCTAGACGTTATTCCTACTAGTATATAGGAACTAGAAGATTTAAATATCTACCTATAAAGCCAAAACAGTATTGTTTTAAATGATAGAAATATATATAAAGTCAAAAATACTTTACTAGTTCAGCAGGCTATACAAGCTAATAACAGCAATACTAAGTATATAGATTATATCTATCCTATACCTAAATAAACACCTAATCTATTTATAGTAATTAACTAAACCTACCTACCCTCGATATAATTAGACTAAATCCACCCACTTTAATAATCTTAGTCTTAATCCACCTATCTTATAACTAAATCCACCTTTTTAATAACTAAATCTACCTCTTTAGCTGTTATTATAGATTTTAATAGTGGTATTAGGCTAATAAACGCTATATATAAAGGTTAACGCCCTAATCTTATACTATTCTAGAAATAGGATAATGCTAAGAAAGGTTGTGATATTTGCCACAGCAGAGAATTAGCTTAGTTAGTTAAAAGAGAAGGTTATTAATTAGTAAAGAGATCTATATAAGTGCTATAATTACACCTTACTACGCCGCTACCTCTTCTTAATTAGAGATATATAACTATTAAGAGTATTATACCTCTTCTCTCTTATTAATCAGCCTCTCTATAACCTCTATACTGACGCTGCCGGCGCTATAGAAGTATTAGACGGCGCTGGCAGCGTTAGAGTTACTATAGGTGGTAACGCCGCTTCCTCGTCTAACTCTTTATAGTAGAATAGTCTTAAAGAAGTATAAGAAGAGTCATCTTACTATTTAGAATCCTAGACGTTATCTTTATTATCTTACTAATTAGAGTCCTAGATACTATCGTCCTTATCTTGCTATAGTATAGCAGCCTTCGCCGCTGCGATATATCTATCGATTTTAGAGTTATCCGGCCAAGGATTACCCCCCCTATTAATAATCTTCTAGTAGTAGCGTTCTTTCTCTTTCTAAAGGAAGGCAAGATTATCAGTTAGGTTATAGTCTTTAAGCTGCCGTTGCCTAAAACTAGGGACTAATAGAGTGTTTATTTACTATTATACTTCTAGCTCGTCCTAGAACTGCAGTTTATAAAGCTTTAGAGTCTCCTCTATATCACTAATTATAGAAAAGGCGCTGCTATTAATCACAGTGCCTTAATAAACCTCTCTAGGCGACTATAGATAGGTAAAGTCCAGTGGATAGATTGGTTCTTTGCCTCAATTCAACTCAGTAAGATTAGCCTAATTACCTACCTTTATTTAAAAGATGGCCTCCTTAGCACACTGCTACTACTATTGTCTATACTACTATAACTCCTCCTTATCTTATTTAAGCCATTTATTAAGTTCCTTACTAGTTTAAGAGGCTAGTATATAAATAGATAGTAGAGAAGTGATTAGTAGTAGTATAATAAATTAAGATGGCTGAACTAGAGTTATCTTAGGCGAAAAACCATTAAATTTGTCGCTAAAGTTATTACTACTTGCTTTAGAGGATGTATTATTATCTAGAGATCGACTTCAGATCCTTAGAAGGCCTAAATTAACTAGTATTATTAATACTAAAGATATTATTAATTCTGACTGACTATAAGCACTTTACAGAGTTTAAGATAGTAATCCTATATAACTACTTTATTTAGCCCTTTCCGCTAACGGCCCGGCGGTATCTATACTTAAGTTAGTAAACGAGGCCTTATAATTAGCTAGAAAGGTAGTAATATATAGAGTAAAGCTCTATTACTAGATTATAGCTACTGCTGTAAAGGCCCCTAATCACTAACACCTTATATATAAATAGTAGATTAATAGCGGTGTTATAAAGGCGTATAAGGCGGCGGTATACCTAAATCGCTAGTAATATACTCTCTATCGATATTTTCGTTATTAGACCTATTACTATCGCCGTCGGAGGTATTAAAATCTTCGGCATTAGAATCTTATCTATTATTACAAAGGGCCTTCTTTTATAGGGCTATTTTGACCTCTTTATCTACCTATTATATAGCCTAACTTATTATACTTCTTCTTAAGACTTATCTCTGCTGAGTACTAAGCTCTTAATCGACTCCCTAGACAGCCTCCCTTTCCTTAATAATACTACTACACATTAATTAGTTATACCCTTCTATACTATATATTCTATATATATAACGCTTTTTCTCACTAATATAAGTCTCTTAGCGGATTCTTCTTTCCTTTTAGCAGCTAGCACGCTTTATATATACTAGTAGAAGGATATCTAGTGACTCTATAAGGTCCTACTACGGAATAAAACAGTAACTCCTAGAATAAGCACTCTAGAGGCTATCTAAAGAGTATACTAGGTGACTATATTAATCAATCTTGAGGTGGTCACTAGCGGCAACTGCGTAACAGCAATATATCCTTCTATCCTAGAAGTATATATAGGTATACTTATATCTTAGAAGGTCTACTTTATATATCTTCTAGTTTTTAATATTCCAAACTAACGCTAATTAAGTGCTTAGTGGCGACGTCAAATAGCTTTATTAGCACGCCTCTATCTCTACTTTAATATCCTGGGTATAGTTAGTCTTACTTCTATCGCTATTAATAGTATAGGCCTTATATAACCGAGAGAAGAACTTATTCCTTATATGCTCCTAGAGTTCGATAAGGAAACGCAACGGTGGCAACCTCCTTATCGATAGCAACTCTATATTAATTAACTTAGTAATATTAAATATGTGGTAATTATAGCGAGGATAAATATTAAAAGGACAAGTATACTAGGCCTAGTAATCAGCAGGAATAGCCTATAAGTACTCCTAGTAGGTAGAATTAAGAGCTTTTATCTTCTCTATTATTGATTCAAATAGAGGAGTGCTAGAACAGAAAGCAGCGGCCTAAAAGAGCTTTTTAGCCTCGTTACTAAACTTCACATAGATATTATTAGAAAGGTATTAGTAATAGTAATAGTGGTAAGTATAAGGATAGTACTTCTTGACCGCTTTTAAAAGGCCTTTTTAACAATCACTGATAATAGATAAAGGCCTCCTATTAACAATCGCTCCGCCGTCTTCTCTTATAATACTAGTACCTTAGATAGGTATATTAATGTGGTCCGCTAGTACTTTAAGAAAGAAGGCCTATATGTGTTCATTCTCACCGGAGGTTATTACCTATACCAGAGGGAGACTCTTACGATTGCCGTCAACGGTAGAGGCAATTAATATAGTTAGGCTATATTAAGACTTCGTCTATATACTATTAAAGAAGAGGATAGAGGGAGTATATTTCTAGGCCTTAGCACACGTGATTAGGTATATAAAGAGGCCTCTAAACCTCTTACTATCTTTATTAATCTATAGCTTTATATAAGCACTATTATTTCGATAAATCGGCTGACTCTATCTCTTTACTAGATCAAGAATCTTATAGAATCCTACCTCCTCTAAACCTTTAAGGATATAACGTGCCGTATTATAAACTCGATAAGACTACTTCTATAGGATTGTTCGGCCCTAATTAAGACATTTAGTAGAGATAATCTACTTCGGTTTAATATTATAATTGTTAGTAATAGTAGTAAGGTGTTTATATACTAGTATATCAAGAGAATTCGCTCCTTTCTAGCCTTTATAAGTGTCGATCAGGCAAGTATGCTTCTTATAAGTAATAACTATCTAGTATCCTTCACGTGGCTTTAATTTAACTTTAAATAGGCACTTTAGAGTCAAATTGGAGCGGTAGATACAGGACTACTTAATATTATTATTATTTTCTAAACACTTTAATAAAAGATTCTCTTAGGTAATAAAGGAGCGTACGTGGCTAATAGCGACCTTCTTAGCCTTAAAGGACTGGCCTATAAATAATTTAAGAGCTTATAGAGGTATTATAATTGATAAATATAAGGATTTAGAGCTTATTAGATTATAGATTTAATAGATTTAATTGAATCACTAGAGGGAAGAAGATAGCGAGGAATACGGAAGAAGATAGTAAGGAATATAGTAGTAGTAATAATAACTCCTCCTTTTACTAACTAAACTATCTATCCTAGCGTGCTAGCTAATGCAAATAGGCCTTGATCTACCCCCTATCTATCTACGCCTCCTCCTCTCTACCTATACTATATAGCGTTTAATTAACACCACCTAGCCTCCTTCTTATAATAACAGCCGAAGAGGTAGATTAGGTAACTAAAGAGGTGGATTTAGTCTCTTATTTATAGATCGAGTCTTAATATTATTAAAGTAGGTGGATCTAGTCTAATCACATTGAGAGTAGGTAGGTTTAGTTAATTACTAATCTATTTACCTTGGAACCTTCGTCAGCTAGAACACTAGTAGTACTTACACCTAGTACTATTACACCTTCTAAAGAAGAGATTATTAATAATAAAGCTCCTAAAATACCTTATATAGTTCTACCTATACCTATTCTAGTATATATAAGCCTATAAATTATAGCTGATTTTTAGTGCTGTAAATATCCTCCTAGAAGGCTTAAAACGAGAACGAAAGCCTACTTATCGTCACGAAGCCTATATTACTATACTTAAAGAGCTTCCTAATTATAAAGCAGGTTATTACGCTGCCTTTACAGCTGGTCTATAGTATAAGTAGTTTATTTATAATAAAGCCCACTACTATAATACCTTACCTCCTAAACTAAAGTCCTAGTGTCAGCTTTAAAGGCACTAATTCTATAACGAATTTATACTAGCTACACAGAAAGAGCTTAAGGTATTAGAAGGGAATAATATATAGGAATACATCTTGAAGGGTGAAGCTAAAGGTATAGTATTACCGCTTCTTTAGGTGTTTAAATATAAGCTGGATATAGACGGATACCTCACGAAATTCAAAGCTTATCTCTATATATAAGGTAACTTATAATTTACTAAATAAGACACCTATACTGCTATACTTGCTATAAAGTCATTTCGTGCACTTATAGTAATTACTACTGCTTTTAACCTTGACTATAAGTAGTACAACGTTATTAACGCCTTTACTAATACTATTATCAATAAAGAGGTGTATTATAAATGCCTAGAAGGCTTTATATAATTAGGTAAAGCTCTTTATCTAAAACGAGCTCTTTATAGCTTAAAATAGTCACCTTTACTATAGTTGAATAACTTCTCTAAGACGCTAGAAGCGCTTGGATTTCATACTATTCCAGGCGTAAACTGCCTATTTATAAATAAGAAGCTCCTTATCTTCTTTTATATCGATAATATTATCGTTCTATACACTTATTAAAACTTCTTATATTTTAAGGCTTTTAAATAGAGCCTTCTATATCGGTATAAGATGCACTCTCTTAGAGATCTGAAATGGTTCCTTAGTATATATATCTACTATAATTATTCTAAATGAAAGCTCTGGCTGTGCCAGGATTTCTATATCACAAAGATCGCCTCGAGATTCAGCCTCAATAAGGCTTCAAAATACCTAAAATCACCTCTCGTTATTGACGATTTATAACTATATAAAGATCACGCAGATCTATAGCAGATCTACGCCTTTTAATAGCGTATAGGATCACTAAATTTTGCCGCAATCACTACACGTCCTGACATTTCATATATCTTATCACGCCTTGCGGAATTTATAAAGAATCCGTTACCTTTACACCTTACTGCCGTAGATCACGTCATCTCGTACCTTACTAGCTCGAAGAATCTAGCACTGGAGTACGCCGGAATTACTTCGTACCCTTTCGTTAAGGATGTCTTTGTTACCTCATTAGATATAGCCTTCGCTAATAACGTTAATACACGCCACAGCTCTAACGGCTACCTATTCTAATTATATAGAGGCCCTATTAACTGGCGTGCAGCTAAACAGAAGACAGTTACAACTTCTAGCACGGAAGTAGAGCTCCTCGCCCTCTCGTTTACAACGAAAGAAGCCATGTGGTGGCGTAGATTCTTCGACGGAATTCAATTCGATACCGAACAGCCTCTTACCGTACACTGCGACAATGTACAAACCATCCGCCTTCTACAGAAGGAGTCACCAAAGCTCAATACACGATTACGTCACGTTGATATACATTAGCACTGGCTACGTCAGGAAGTACAGGCAGGGAGGATCAATATTAGGTGGATAAACACACTGGATATGCCTGCAGACGGCTTTACAAAGACTCTTCCACGTTAGAGGCATGAAACGTTTGTAACGCAGCTTAATTTAGTCGACGTTACTGCCGTAATTGCCGGAACGGCTTCCTCCTCCACCGCTTCGTCTATCACAACAGCCTTTTGAACGAATTCAGCTTCAGCGTGTACGCAGAAGCTGGGGGGGTGTGTCAGGAAACGGGACGAAAGCTGTTATCACCTGATTTACTAGTTAGCGAGGTCACGTGCACTGGAAGCTCTATGTTCTTCCGCACTCATATTCTACATAGAACAATTCAATCAATCAGACGATTCCTGTGTGCACCTAAACAAGCCTCATTTGGCTGACATTAGGTGATACACACAAACTTGTAGCATTCCGACAACGCCCAGCAACACCGTCAACTACACGACAATGCAGCGTCCAGATACTCCCGTAGATTAATGCCTAAGAGGCATTAGGCTGTGTTAAATATAAAAAGCGAGATAATAGGCAATTGACTGAGTTTGTTTCAACGCTATTGCATTGCGAACAGTGTTGCGACAGATTGGGTGTATCACCTAAACTGTTACCCGCCTGCGGGGGCGGAGAGTGTCTTTCTTGCTAATATCTTGCTGTATTAGATGCCACTGTAGATGGAGCATCTGTTGGTATTTTCATAACAGAGTATACGGGCTTCAACTCACCCCTAAGATTATACAGCTCGAAGATAGCGGATTGAGTATTTGGCCATATCCTGCCCCCGTTTCTGCAAAACTTGGACTGCAATAATCCAACCCTCTCCTTGAAGTCGAGTTCGTGGGATAAGGCCCGGGAAGATTTGAACACCTTAGATGGCTTCGGCAATTTCAGAAACTGCTCGGCCTGTAGCATCCGTCACTGTGCAGTGGACTGAATCCACCACATCTGGCCCACATTCTCCTGATAGACAATATAATCAGTCCCGCACTCTCACTCCAGCCACTGAACCATCACCATATCGTGATTTCCGCCGCAAGCCCTCCGCATCTTTGTGGGGTTTATTCAATTGAGCCGTCGAGCAAGAGATTGACGTAGAGATGCGCCAGAAGCGGCTTCGCCTCCCTGGCGTTACTGAAGAGCCACGAAGATGAGAAAAAGCTAGCGACCACGCTCTTTCCGAGGACAATGTAAGTGTTGTTAAAAGCTTCCTTTTCAATCGGAGGCATGTACGAAAGTGGTTGGGGGTAACAATCTAGTACTCTGCCTCGACGCCAGTCTGTCACCCGCTCACGGGTTCCGGCCGCTGCGAGAATATGATCTTGTGCTTTATTATCTCGACAATCTCAAGCTCTTCACTCTCTTCAGCTCTTCTTCCCATCTCTGCTGTTTTATGGACATCTTTGCGGCGAATGACTGCGATCGCTTTAGGAAGCTTTTTTACCTCTCCTGTCAAGCGCTGATGCTTTCCAACATAGAGATACACTTTCTTCATCCATACAACGTCCTCTGGTGGATTTGAGCTGGAGTATAGCGGGAATACTAGGCGTCCGATAAGATAATGCTGCCTGCCCGACTCTAAAGTGTGGACTTGCGCCTCATGTTTGCTTATAAAGCCTGATGGCGCATTGATTGTTCCTTGTACCTCAAGGAGGGCAAGGCCTGACGGTGTCTGGAGAAGCTGTGGAAGCGGATTGAGGCCGTTGCTATGCGCTCCTGATGGCGGATGAAGCGGGATACAAGGCATGTAGATAAGCTCTCCAACCGCGTTTCCACGTGTCGTAGGATTTGATAAGCCCTGGAGCAAAAAATGTGGGATGCTTAAATCAATACAGTAAGTTGCGGTAGATGTTCGGGCATAAAGTTCACATTTAATTGCTGACTCAGCCGACGCGTAAGCTCGTGATGGCGCGTTGCCGTGGCAGTAAGGCTTGTTGGTGTTGCAGGTGGGGAGCAGGCTATGTCGCTCTCCAGTGCCTTTATGTACAACAAGCAGGCGTAACAAGCTTTGTAACTCCCTCTAGATCCCCTCTAAGGAGCACGAAACCAGGGAGGTTGCCCGTCCTTTGAGAATTCTACGATACGCCTGAACGACGCCTGAACGAAGCCTGAAACAGGTATTCCAGGTTGGGCTGAAAGCATATATTTCCAGGTAAGGCTTGAGAACTCACATCAACAGTTAGGAGTTCAGCGGAGCATGTATTGCTCTATTCATGCTGGTATGGGTCCTCATTGCTAACATCTGCCAACTCTTCCAGAGTCACTACCATGAATCAGTTGGCCTACCCCAAAGCATCCGACGGCTCTGCTCCTGTCAGGAAATGGCGCCATCGAAGACATACATCTGCTGCCTCAGCGTACGTGACAACTACATTACGAGTGGAGGCGAGCAAACTGTTGCGGCTTCCCTTCGAGCTACGCCGCCTTATATACCTGGAGGTATTTGGATCGGGCAAGACAATACACGTTCAAGGTTTCAAGAGCGGGTCTGGTGCTGGCTTGGTGTTGCTGCATAATAGCGAGCTGCCACAAGGATCCCATTACCTAAAGGCGTACTTTGTGGGCTCCCAAATCGCAAGCGAAGCGCTAGAAGTCTTCTACAAGAACAACGTCTTCTGTGTTGCCTGGGAATATCTAATCCAGTTTCTGGAGAGCTGTACCTATACCCGCCAAGTCAAGCCAGTAGACTTCGTTCGTCACCTTGTATTGGAACTCAAGCGAGAATGTACGGAGGACAGCCTCCATGGCACCTCATCCAAGCACGACCTTCACATCCAACAACATCGCGGCTTGGACATGCTGATGGCAGCGCCTCAGTTGAGGAAAGTCGAATTCCGGATCGGCAACGGACAATCTACCAACCGCGATGTCCATGATTTTCGAAAACTAGTATTACCGGTGTATCAACTAAAGGCTAGGGGAGTGCAAGTAACCGTTGCAATGTACTCTCGATTCAGGGAGGCGAATCCGTCCGCTAAGTTGTGGGACGTCACACCTATCTTTGAGCCGCATTCAGAGCTGGATGTCAATATGGGGATGCCTCATGGCGGTATATGCTCCCACAACGATGTGCTGGGCAACCGTTCCTGGTCCTTCTCCGATATGTGGCGTCCGCAGACCGAATGCGCCCGAGAATGGTTGTGGATGATCTGCCAGCTGCAGTTAGGACATGCTTTGCCAGGAATTGGTAAGAAGCCGCAGTCCCATGAGTAACGGAGCTAATGCTATTCTTGATAGAAGACCGCCTGGATGAGGAGGATCTCGACTTCATCAGGCGTATGAGGCAGGAAGTTGCCTTGTCGTCAACTCCTGGAGCGTAATGACAGCCCTTTATCGGCGGAGAAAATGCGCAGGAAGATGAGTATCTAGAGATAGCTGACGCCTCGAACGCTTGCGGACAACTCCCGACCCTGTGACGGAACTCACTACCCCGTGACGAACTGAGATGCCTCTATGGTGATCAGACCGATCTTCGAAGCCAGAAGGGGTCGACCGTCTTGATTTCACCCACTCCAGTCCATATTAGACGTCCGTAGAGCGCTGGAATCCTCAACTGTGGATACGGGCTCCTGCTGGTAGATAGCGTTGTCCTGGAGGAGCACCACGCTGTATAGACCATGGTCTTGAGTAGATCCGTTTATACCCATTTGACGGCACAGCCTTGGTGCTTTCCGTTCCCATGACTCTCCCCAAGTTTACCTCTTCAGTTCCTGTAGCACATCTGTCGATGGAGTTGAGGTCTCAACCCTTCTTCCAACTTAGCTGAACTAGTCTCAGTCCTCTCCCATATAACCATCTTCCCTTTCTTGTCCATCTTCCTCGCCCAACCTACCACAAATCTTCCCTACAAGCGCCACAAACTCTCTCACCCCATCCCCGTTCAGACCTTCGTCTTTTCTCATTGCTCCAATCAAGCCTAAAGCATCCTTCTGGCCTCTCTGCTCCGTCCACGGACCCTGCCACTGCTGTTTCTGTCCTCGTCCACGCCCGTGTCTGTGGTTATCTTTATCCGTCCGCAGGACTTCAGCCTCTTGCAAGTCACCGCGCTCGGAAGGCGTGAGAGTCGTGAAGTAAATCCTTTGTAAGATGGAGCGAAGGGGGGGGTAACGGTGGAGGAGGGATTTGAGCTCTGCCGATGCAGCGAGAGCAGAGAACGGGTCGGAAGACTGTGCTGCTTGCGCTGGCGTCCGGGCAGGAGCAGGAGCTGTGGGAGTTGGTCTCGCTGATGGTCCGATTCTCACGGCTGGAGCGGGAGTGGACGTAGGATTTGAGGAAGTGGTTATGGCGGGTCTGTTATCACCAGCGGTAGGATCGGAGTGGGCGGAGGCTTTATGGGTGCGGAAGCAGGGAAGGGAGCAGCTGGCTTTGAATTAGCACGTAGCGGTGACAGACGTTGTGAGAAATTGAAGGGAGAAGTATTCACTATCGGATTGTGCAAGAAGGGCACTTGTATTTTGGCGGGTGTTGCTGGCATATGGCACATGTTGAGGTCATTGCCTCTTGCTGCAGTTTTGGAAACGCCAGGTGAACGCGTAGAGTGGTGGTGTGAGGTGATGATCACGTGTGCAAGTTGGGCTAACTCAAAGTATGCTTCTCCCTTCGCTGTTTAAACATGCATATTTGGAGATAAAGTGCCTGGAACGATGACTAGATTCCATCATTTTAAACGCTCCCTGGGCTCAGTAATATGGTGACGGCGCATGATTGTAGGGGATGCAGCTGGAGAGAAAACGCTTGGATCAAATCTACAGAAGGAGATTTATCTCCTTGCTGTCCCGCCACAGTTGCTGCAAAGGGTCTGCTATTGTACATTGATTAGGCAAAAGGCTTTTTTCGCTATCCCCCTTCTATTACCAAAAGAGATGATCTGTCCTTCAGGTCTCTTCTTCACCACGCTTTCCCGCTCCTCTCCCTCCAATCCTCTTCAGAGCAGCCCTCTGCTCCTTGCTAATATTGTTTAACTTCGGCAGCGATTTGCCTTGCCTCGTTGGTTTCGGCAAGAAGCCGAGCTCGATGAGGTACGCTATGTACATGCCAACAAGGTTCTCCGATACCCCAGCGCCAGCAGAAGCATCAACGCCACTCCATGCAGCATCGGCGCGGAGAGCTTCAGCGGCGTTGGTATCAGAGAGCTCAGGGGCAATGCTGGAAGAGGGAAAAGATGTTGTTACCATCTGATAGAGAGGTAACCTAAAAATGAAAACAGTCGTCAGCTGATCTTCATTATACATAGACTTGGTATATCAAAGAGCGGTTGAATCTTAAATGACTAGTGGGACTTACAGTGCATGTTCTTCTCTGCCTTGCTCTGAGGCGGTGGCGCAGTAATCCTCCATTTGCTTCGCCCACTCAGAATAGTCCATCTCTGCAACTTCATAACCGTACATGTCAAGGCAGCCAAGATATCGATTGAACGTCAATCTAGGATGGGCAGTAACTTGCGCAACACCAAGAGGGGTTCGAGGAGGGAAGAAGGCGCTCGCAACAACAACACGGGCAACGTGGTCGACTGGCACCATATTGATCGTATTATCGATCGAAGGACGGGAAGACAGTTGGATGCAGCCCTTCAGCAAGCGCACGAGGAAGTCGTCCGTTATTGTTACTGTAAGAATAATTAGCTTATATTAAGGCGAATAATCAGAAAAGGGACATTGCAGCTAAAGGGCTTGAAGGGAAACATACCTCCTGACTGCGAAGACCCAGTAACATAACCCGGCCGTACGATAGTTCCACGCAAGCCTCGCTTCCCGGCTTCGCGGACTAGATACTCAGAAACCCACTTGCTTTGACCGTACCCTGTTCCTAAGCCTCTACGGCTGCCTTCGAGATCGTCATCATCGCTCACCCCGCTGGCACCTGAAGCAACGCTCGTTTGTGAGAGCGACACGTAGTAGTCGTTGTCCAGTACACTCGTTGAGCTCACAAATGCAAATTGCTTTGGTCTTCCGCTGGAGCAGAGCTTCACCGCTGTTAGGGTGCTCAAGGTGTTCGAAGACTTGAGACTAGAGTACGGTAATACCCAGTGCTGACCTTATTAGCATCTTGTCACCACGTAGCATAGGGACAATGGGTACTATACCACTCTTGCGCCATTGTGAATGATGGCGTCTACCTCTTCCGACAACCGCTGCCATACTTCAGGCTTGAGACCAAGGTCAGGCTTTGTAAGATCGCCAGCGACGCACTCTAATCTTAATAACCATGCATCTTCCCAAATTCCGTTGGCTTTACAGTTTGTTATTACCCTGTCGAGCGCAGACTTCTCGTCATTCGCTCGTACATGGGCAATGACCCGCACCGCCGGGTTCTCTCTTTTGAGTAGCTCACTAATTATGAAAGATCCCAAGAAGCCAGTAGCACCTGTCAGTAGTACGGTCTGTTGACGTGATTTCTTAAATGACGCTAACTTGAAGGACGTTGGTAGCTGTTCTGCGAGAACTCTCGCATCAGCAGCATAGTCTTCATCCTGGTTCAGTTCTCCATTGGCTTGTCCCTCAGAATCTAGTCTTAACCCTATTGGATCTTTTGCACGGTCGACCTCTCTACTAAAACCTCCCAAAGTCGGATTTTTAAAGACAAGACTCATGGGTATGTCGACACCAGAAGTCTTTCTGACTCGAAGGAGCATTTGCTGTGCAATGATACTGTGGCCCCCAAGATCGAAGAAGGAGTCTTCGGGGTCAATTGATCCAGTAGAGACGTGCGGAATCAGAGAACACCATATATCTGCGACCACCTTTTCCATAGCACTCAATGCGTCTGCCCGAGAGCGAGATGGTCTCCGAGGTGCCGATGCTGCTAGTTCGGAGGACTCAGGGAATGGCAGAGCAGGCTTGTCAACCTTGCCATTTGGGCTGTCGAATCAGCTTTGAAAAGAAACGATGTCAAGCTGAACTCACTTGAGAGGCATTCGGCTTAGGGGCACGATGACCGATGGAACAGAATAAGCGGGCACTTTCGTCTTGAGGTAGTCTCTAACATCATCTCGCAATGCACGAAATCTTTTCAGCATTCCTATCATGCTGCTGTCGTCCGAGTCTTCGATAATGCCTCTATCTTGTGCCCATTGCTGCCATTTTTTTATCTCGGGAACGACGTAACTGACTAAAGTAGGTTCTTCGTCTTTATCCCGTCTGACTAGAGTTACGTTTTCTCGTACCAGAGGATGCTGTGACAGATGCGTATCTATCTCTCCAAGTTCGATACGAAACCCACGGATTTTAACTTGATCATCAGCTCGACCGGTTACCGCAACATTCCCGTCGGCCATGTAGTAACCCAGATCCCCTTTTGAAAGGTCGGTTAGCAGCTAAAAGGCCGCTGATTGAAGAAAAGGACTGTTACCTGAACGATAAAGCCTATCTCTTGGTCCTTTGTAGTATTTCCGCCAAGGCTCAGGCTTTCCTTGTGATGCTACTCGCTTGTTGTCCTGGTCAATCCACCTTTGGGGGTCCACAAACCAGTTTGAAACGAATTTCGATGCGGTTACGTCGTCCAGTCCCAGATACCCTTCAGCCAAGCCGCCAGCCCGAACATAAATCTCGCCCACTTCTCCAACGTCACAGAGACGTTCTCTCTTCTCACGATCGACAACGAGTAATTGCACGTCATACATGCCCTTGCCAGCTGGAATCTTGTTGTCGAGTTGATCCAGATGTGCAGGATCCTTCGCCCGAGATGGTATCTCATAATATGACACGGCTCGGGAGGTTTCTGCAAGGAGTTAATGAAAACCTGATTATGAGCAGAGCTGGGCAGGAAGGAGCAATGCACCTGTCGTTCCATACATGTTGACTATATTACAATTAGGTGCAAGGTCCTGCAGTCGGCGGCAATCTCGTTTTATGAGTATGTCACCAACTGTAGGTTGTCAGCTCTTAATCAGATCTCCCTAATCTGCGGCTACTGACCGAAAAAGGCATGATGTAAGGCTGGAAATTGAGCACTTGCACCGCCGACCAGTATTTGACCCTGAGCATGTGCTTTAGCGTGATGTTCTACGTTAAGGAGTAACATATTTTCGGACCATTGCTGGTGTGAGGTGCGTGACAGTCGCTCCATACTTCTTCATCCACTCGGCTAGCTTCTCATGTTGAATGTCTTCCTTTGATGGTATAAGTAATCTGACGCGGATTAGATGGATAACCTTGAGATTATGTCCATGGCTTACTGCGCGCCCAGGAACAATGGCGTGAATATGTCCCGTTGAATGCTGTCCAGCGATGAGCATTTGATCTTGTAGATATACGGTGCTGTCTTACTCACGGATCATGAGCCTACAGGTTCATATCGTTAGCCCAGGCTGATTAATCACCTTACAGAAACCTGTCTTACAATGCCACTTAGCATGGTGAATCGATCTCTATCAGACAAGTTGAACTGCTCAGACATCCAGGGGTAATAGTACGCCAGACTGAAATGCCTCCCCTTAACACCTTTGGGAATACCTTCTGAACCAGACGTGAAAGAGAGGGTGGGCGTGGAGTCCGGTCCCACAAGTACATCAGGCGGGTCGGCTTTGTCAGAGCCTTCCGCTTTGAGAACCTCCTGACCTTCCAGCGTGCCTCCGCTCAGTCGACCAGAATCAAGAACGGCAAGCGATGGGATTTCTGCCCTCAGATCGAGATTCTCAGAAATCCAAGAGCGTACTTTGGGCGATAAATCTCCAGCCTCTTCCCGCGCCTTGCCAAGAATCACCAGGGCTCTGGGACGAGATACGTCAAGATAGATGATTTGCCTATCCGGTGGGTACTGAGGATCGAGTACAGAGAACGTAGCTCCTGCCTTAAGCGTACCCATTATTGCAATGACAAGCTCGAGACATCGATGAGCAAAAATCATTACGACTTCCCCTCGCTGAATCCCGCGGTTTACAAGATGGTGAGCAAGTACATTGCTCATCTCGTCGATTTGCCTGTAAGTCCATTCTCGAGATTGATGTACATCGTCACCTGTCTCCACTACACAAGTCCGATTTGGAAAAGTTTTCGCTTTCCCGATGAATATCTCGTGTATGGCACCTCGATAGTCGGACCAGTGAAGGTCCGAAGTAGGATCCGGACAGATAGATGCCATACTGGAACTAAAGGAACGTTCAAATCTTGCCTCTGTTAAATAATTTGGCTCTGCTAACCGAACAGGAGCGGAAATGAGGTAGTACAGCTAGACCAATGTATAATATTGTAACAGTAGGAAAACTACAAATTCTTCGATCACTCGCTTTAGGTATGAAAACCCCTCAAGGTAGTCTATGTCATCGCAGCAGCCGTTCAATGTCCACTAGTCGAGTAAAGTAGGAATTGCCGGCGGAGTAAGGCAGTAGACGGACTGACGCCCATCTTAGTTCTAAGGCTGAAAAACTTTGGAAGCTGAATATTAGAGACCCTGAGGCTCTGTGAAACTTCCCCAGTTCCTGGCGCATTCGGCCCGAAGCCCGTGCCGTTGCCGACTCCAGACTTCGTAATCCGCTTGCTGGAACGCTCCATCTTCTATTATGGGAGAATCTTTCGCGCCGAGTCACTCTTTCCTCAGCAATCCTGCCATTATCCCTTGCTCTTTTCTCGCTTCACAATTTTCGAGCCCATGTCTTGTACATTAAATCCGCATTTTGATCACTCCATAATACATAAGACAGCGTACAGCGCATAATTGAATTCGCCAAGCACATACATTGTATAACACCGCAAGGTTTCGATCCCTGGAACTCCGCCTCAGAGCGACTTGTTAGCAGTAAGCTGGATGTTGCCTCGCCGTTTCCAGTTCGTCTTTGGGCTATTGACCATTATCATCATCGCGTCCATATTCCTGTTCACATCCTCGACCACACAGCTTCCAGCAGTCTCCGGGCTCCCTCAAAGCGCCTACAATGCAGCCAAACACATCCCGAAACCTAAACTACCTACCTTTGGCAGCTTATACAATCCATTCAGACCAGTAGCACATAAACCGCCCGAGCAGGCCAACAGCACCAGTGGCGACGCCAAGTGGTACAGCGACTGGAAATGGATGAATCCATTCAGCTCCTCCATTACGCTTGATGAGAACCGGGCCGTCCTGCCACCGCTAAACATCAGACCACCTATCTATACATTCTATGAACCCACAAAAGAGGAGGATGCGAAGGTGCGAGAAGCTGAGCAGGAGCTTATCTTGGTCTGGCGGCGTGCGTGGTGGGCCAAGGGGTTTAAGCCAATAGTGCTGGGTAGATCGGATGCCATGCAAAATCCGCTGTATGAAAATGTGCAAAGGTTGGCATTGAACGGCGCAATCGAAAGTGACGTTGTCCGATGGTTGGCGTGGGACCATATGGGATCAGGAATTCTAGCCAACTGGCTGGTCGTGCCAATGGCACCCTACGAAGACCCTCTAATAGCCTATCTGAGGCGAGGAGAGTATCCGAAGCTGACAAGATATGAAGGACTTGGCGATGGGCTGTTTAGCGGTGAAAAGAAAGAGGTTCATGCGGCAATCGTACAAGCTATGAACAACCCCAACCTCAACACCGCCAAATCCGTGGTAGACGCAGTTCCGAAGCAGATATTTGATGTCGACCCGCAGCACGATGGCATTGCGTTTTACGATCTTTCTTATGTCAGAGACCATTACAGGTCCACATGGCAGAAGCTTTCAGAGTCCAAAGCCGAAGGTCTCCACATGCTTGCTCAGCTAATCAATTCACACCTTCACATGACCTGGCAGAACACATTTTCAGCGGGCATCTCCGTATTGAATCCGCTCCCGCAACACATGTCCATGCTTGTTGAACCCGCTCTTCAGCTGGCAGGGAACCTCACGCGATGCTCAGAGACGCCACAACCGGCTTCTTGTCCTCCCAATCGGCCAAAATGCCATCCTTGCTTCTCTTCTCTCCCGATGCTTGTAGACACGCCTCAGTTTTTCCGCAATACGTCCACTCTCTTCACCATCGGCACAGTGCCTCACCCTTACACCATCGGTCTGCTCCATCATCAGAAGGATGCGTTAGACGTCCGCTTCATTCGCCGCGAGATGCTGCGGGATATGTGGATTTCAGCCACCACCAAAGAACTCCTTGGTATGGGTTATCCCAGCGCTGGACGGCTCGTGCGCTTCAAAGAGGGTGTTGCTAGCGAGTGGGGCATCTCCCATTCCCTCTGGTTAACAGCGGAACGCGAACTACCTGAAGGTCTTGATTGGGTCTTCGGTTTCAGCATCCCTCAAGTACCGGTGGACGATGGCAAGTCTGAGACACCTGTGCCGGGCCCCGAGCGGAGACCTTCGCCACCCAAGCCGGGAGCTGTGAACGAGAAGGACCTTGCGCGGGAAAGCGAGCTACTTGAGAAAGCGAAGCAAAAAATCACGCTGCAGGCCCAGGAAGAGAGGAAGATAGTGGAAGCAGTGGAAGCTTGGAGTTTAGCAGACGCAGAGGCCTGGAGGTTCGTTAGAGCTTTTGGTGCTAGACGCGGTGTAGAAAGAAGGAAATGGGAGGAGGAGGAGCGGAAATTCGTGGCTGTGGATGACCGTTGAACAGCAGGCACTGTTGACTTAGCTGATGGAATCGACCTCCACCATTGGTACGAGGTCATCTTTACATGACGCCGCCCCATGTTGGTTAGCAGCTCGCTGGCAACAAGTTGGATCTTCAGCAGAGGTTTGGCCAGAAGGCCATACGTCTGGCGCAATACAACATATGTTTGCCCGCAGCATCATTGTCCCGACGAGTGTGCTTGTCGGATGAGGTGGGAAGAGGCTTGGATAGGACAGGCCACGGGATGAATAACGCCTTAATTAGGCATGATTATGACATCCTATTGGAACTTTGGGCAACATTCCTGAATGCATTGGAAAATTCGCCAACCCCAACGATCAAGTTGACACCGAGATGAAGATATTCGTACAGAAAACGCATTGTATTGAACGCGGCTCTCAGAGCCTAAGAATGCTATGAGCGACTGTGCATCTTAATATTATCTTTAATCCAATCCGATACCGTCATTCGGTTGCTGGTGCAAGAAAGTGACTCTTCCGAAAGTCCTCGAAGAAGCCGGTCGAAGAGCGCTGAATCGCAAACTCAATCGTACATCGCGCCGCAGATGCCCCAGGCCTATCACCAAGAAAGACTGTTCTGCTGCACCGCAAAGATCTTCCTCACTTTCGCAGCCTTAACCCAACACAGCTCGACCTCATGCCGGCAGAGAGCAGCCGCATGATGACAGGAAGCCGCAAAGTCTTCTCTCCTCTTCCCAACCGGCCTTTCCCACCCATCGTCACCCTTTCCCCACCGAAGCCTCGGCACATCCTTCCAAGGCGTTTCCTCCTCTTTCCTTGGCCTCAATTCCTTGTTCTCGTTGCCGGGACCTCTTCGCCTCTCGCACTCATGCAAATCCTTCTCGCATATCCTCAGCATGGGCAGAATGGTCGTACTCAGCTCATTGCAGAACCGCGATTGCTGCTCCGGGGTGAAGTGTGGGTCGTTGATCATGCGCGTGTGCTCGCAAGCGCTCATGCAGAATATCCTGTACGCGTTTTTCGATTCCTCGCGCTTCATCTCGGTCCCGATCCTGTTGAGGGCCCATGTCTTTCTGGGCAGCGCGGCGTGGCTGCATTGCCGGCGTAGATGGGTTTGCGTCGGTTGGGTGTCAGGTCTTGTCTTTTTGGAGGTTGACACGCAATCCTTCTTGGCTGGCTTTTGGTTTTCTAATTGGTCGAGGCAGGCTAAAGCCTCCATATAGCTTTCTCTGACTACCGCTTTTGTTGTGGAGGGAGGTTTGAGAGTTTCTGGAGCGGCTGAGATGGAAGGAGCGCTGATGTCAGCTTATTGTGTGACAGCCACTTTGCTGCGGCGTTTTGCAACGGCTGCCGTAGTGATGGACGACGGCAGATTTGGAGATGTCCGTGTACTGGAATACCGTTGACGGTCTGATGTAGATTGATCTACAGTGCGCCTTGGCAGAATATGAACTTTATGATGCCTTTGTTTTCTTGGCGAAAAGGTAAAGATATTCTAAAGGATTTTGCAGTCAAACTTCGAAACATTTTGAAGAGGGGAGAAGGGATGGTATGGAGTTAAATAGTAAGATGCGATATTTTGCGGTGCGTAGCTCTGGCCTGATCTGTGCGGAAACTCAAACGTCTCGCTACCAAAGATCATTCCAACCTTTTGGACAATGCGGGAAGGTCATCCATGGAGCATGGTACTGTTCTTACAATAAGGATGTATCTTTAACCAGTGTTTCCTTTGTATTGGGATCATTTTGTTGTCTATGGACAAAGGCTGCCTGAAATGGCTGTAGCCCCTTGTAATGTTTTCGTATTTGATATTGAGGTGTTTCTCTGATAATGCGTGATCGTGAGATTCACTAGAGCAGCTTATTCCTCCTCCTGCATTAGCAGTAGAATTTCGGTGACCGACAGTTGAGGCAGTGGCGACCTTGGGGCGGTCAGCTTACATGTCTTAGGTGTTCAGCACAGTGGCAAACATAACATCAACCGTAATAAAATCAACAGTAATGCATTGAAAACTGATAGTGTATTTCTTCGATCTAGTTGAGTGTTTAATATGTATTTCAACCGACACATACTGACCGAGGCGACCGGCGCCCGCTGGGTGATACTCAGCCCAGGTAGGAGTCTCCGCTAAGCGCTCTCCACTAGGGAGTACCATACTGCGACATGTCCTTGCTGTGCTAGACTCTCTGAATGGCGGCCTCCCGAACACTTCAAAAAGCCAGAAGGTGAAGCTTCCAGGACCCGGTATGAGGAGAACCCTTTGCGCGCTTCAGTAAAGTGTAGTGGTGTGTTGCGGGGTATTGGCTTAGCGTGCAGCTGCTTCTGCTGTGCAAACGGCTTGATAAGTAACTTAGAGGTGAGATGTAGTGCACGTCGCATTGAGAAGTAACCAGACTCAGAGAACTAGCAAACGCTGTCTGAGAACAGCGGTCCGATCAAGAAAGCCAGGTGCTTACGTCTGTCTTCACCAACCAGACGGCGTAGAGGCTTGAATGCAATCAATGCAAATTTTAGATAGAAGCAGGCCCGCGAAGTGTGCTATTATGATATCGTAATGCAATTCGAAGCTGCTTCATAGAAGCGTCTAACATGCAAAGGTTATACCATCATTGGCTGTCTCTTTCCATGAGACGTGAACTCGACACCACACGTATTGACATGCCTCAGGCGTCAGAACTGACGGCTCATTATCTGACGCATGCCAGCGTGAGCCCCACTGTCTTCGCGATGCAACACGGGATAATCTGGATGCAGTGCCTCGACTTTTAGGACAATGTCTGCGTGCTTCATACGGTGACCGTAAGGCATAAATGCACGTGACCATCTATATCCTACAATGATCGGCTCGGTTGCCTGCGATTCCGAGAATTCCACGTTTGTTAGATCTGTCTACCTACATGCATCGTCTAAAAGCTGCCCAATGCCTGCACATCCATCACTAAGCCGTTTGTATTCACAGTATCTGGAATAAGACCAGTTTTTATGTGGCAGTTGCCAAAAGATAATGTAAACGCCAACACAAGGGTTTATGCCACCTAGTCGCAGGTCTTCCACCACGCAACATATCCCATCCCGCAACTCGTGCATCCAAGGCTATCTGACATACCCACATTTTCTTGTTTGCGGCCGAGTCGGTCTTATCCTCTCATCCTGGGGTTGTTTTCATCGGTGCTGGCATCGATGTCTGTGTTAGTCGTAATGTACGTGCCAGGCAAGAGGGTGTGGCGGAAACGATGGGAACGCTGTACTAGTATTGGCATACACCAATAAAGATGGTGTTATGGAGATGGGTTCCAATGGGATTTTCGACCCTACATGTAAGGATGAGCTTAGTCTTATCCACCACCGAGCGTCACATGGTTAGCTCGTAATGGAAATGGAGTACTTACAGCTCGCGTGTGGCAGATCAAGCGCGACAGTCCCCACTGAAGGAGAACTGTCGTGGCTGTGTGAGCTTTTTGTCCACATTTCGACGATTGGAAGGTATCTGAGTATAGTTCGACGGTTATCTGTCAAGCTGTTTCTGACTGTGCCGGCCTTTGCTGAAGATGCAGAAATCCTGCAAGTCGTAATAGTGTAGAACGAACATTGTGAAAGAAGATCTCCAGCTCGGAGCAGATATCTTTCCTTCGCCCGCAATGGGAGCTGCGGCAGTGGTGCTTGATCGTATAACGCTGCAGAACGGATTCGCTTGCTCTACCATTCACCAAACAAAGGACCTTGTCAATATGTTATCAGCCTTGGTTGTCCTACTTGAAGAGGTTTACCTGTTGATGAGGGCAAACTCCATGCCAGCTGCAAGCAGTCAATATTATATGATCGCGAGTTGCGTTACCTGTTCGTTCTTCGGAAATGAAGCAATATCTTCGTAAAATTCGAACTCTGGGACTGCGAGAAAACTTATGACTGCTCATGGCGTGCGGCAATCCCAAGACTTCCATTCACATTACGACGCGACGGTCACAATCAGCGACCAGACGGCAGGCGATTCCAGGGAAGGAATTCAGGTAAGATATGAAGTGCTACGTGTTACAAGGAGTAGCACTGCACGGACTGCATAAGGCTTGATGACAAAGAATCTGCTGGGTTAGGCAACTCAGTCATGATAGATGAATGATCAGCACGGCACCGTCCCGCTGTCCCACCCGCAACATTGCCCCCTTATTATGTGAGATAACCGTTAAAATTCGCGGCCGCTGATTAGAAAGCCGCACAAAATACGCGCCACATCTCGCTTACCTAGACGTGACTGTAGCTAGCGATCGCACTCTGCGAATTCCTCTCTTCTTCTTCCTTTCATAGCATATTCATCATCAACTTTCTGCACACCGCCTTCTTGTCTCTTTGCGCGCCCTAGCGGGCATCGTTTGGTTTTTGTGAGACCGTGAGGCCTTGCGTTTCTTGCCCTTGTGGCAAGTTTTGGGATATTCGTGCTCGGCAACGAGTACTTACATCCTTTCCCCTGGGCGCTGCTCTCTGAGCGGTATTCTTTATCACCTTGAGAGAAGGGCTGCTGTCTACCCAGACACAGCTTTCTCTCTTTTCCGAACGCTATCATCTGATAGTGTTCTTCTCCTCGTTGGAGGCGCGCGCTGTCTGCCCAGACACCGCGTCTTCGGCATCTTGGGACTGAGGCTTTCGGGCTAAAGCCCCCTTCCTCTTCCTTTCGAGGACGGTCGCTGTCTCCCCAGACACCTCTGTCTTCATCCTCCTAACGCTATCGTTCATTCGGTAGTGTCTCTTCCTCCTTTACTGGAGGTCTTTTGAGAGGCCGGTAGTTGTCTTCCCAGACGCTCCGTCTTCTGTTGGAACTAGCTTTCGGGCTTTAGTTCCGACTTTTCACTTCGGGACAGGTCGCCGTCTTCCCAGACGCAGCTATCTCACCCTGCTAGAGTGAAAGCTTCACTGCTCGAGCTCTAGCGAATTCGACCATGCCGTCGAATTCTTCCGTTGTCTCCCGCTCCTCCGAGGCCTCTGGAGATGGCAAGAAACCGGCCACCGCAGGACAGATTGCCCTCGGTCAGGCTGTCTCTATGGCCAGGTTGAATCCTGGGTTCAAGGAGACGGAGGGTGGAGCCGTGTATCCGGACACGGTCGTAGATCGGGACTACCGTGGAAAGGACATTGGCAAGTTCTACAAGCAGGAGCCCCAGTCTCTGCACCCTGTACTCCTGCGGATCACGAGCGGCAAGAGTGGCAAGGTGACGGATTGCGGCAGGTTGCTTCCCACGCATATTGGTCAGACTTGGCTCAATGCGTCCTACGATCTGACGTCGATGCGAGCGAACGTGGTCTACGCTATCGACTTGATCTCCAATGTCATCGATGGCAGGAGGTCGCAGAACGGATTAACGGTTACGCTTACGGCCTATTCAGACGTTGCCGAACGCGTGGAGTTTGCTGTTCCTCATGTTCGAGCTGCCATTCCCCAGGTTTGCGATCCCATCGATGTTGACCATTGGATCGCACGTGGAACAACGGGTCCGGTCGCGACGGTGAATATCATGGTAGCCGACCCCAAGAAGATGATCGTTCAAGGTCTGACTACCGATGAGCTCAGGCACATCCGGGAGTGGAAGTACGGCAAGGATCATCCGGATGTCATCAGGCTCGACTGCATCAGATACCTGCTTCGAGCTTCGATTATAACCGCTTACCGAGCTCTTCAAACGGATATGATCAGGTCGGTACATGGGATGCTCTCTCGCTGGACGGCCGCCATGAATCTATGCGTCCAGAAAGACGAGTACTGGCATTACTCCCAGCAACCAGACTTTGTCGATGAGCCTGGCATGTATACCCAGCCGCTGACTCCTCACGGAGACGTAGCCAAGGACAGTGTGCCTGAGCCGCCGCGTTGGCTTGTGACGAAGTACAAGAAGGAATTGACCATGGAAGGGGGAGAGGAGAAGGTCGAAATCGTTCCGGTTGAATGGTCGAGCTTCAAACCCGCTACGGCATACCGGACCTACCGGGAGATGGGCATCATCAACGAGGTTGCGTTGCTCAGGGAGCGGATGAGCCAGTATATCCAGCATATGGAGTATTTTGGTAGCGAAACCTCGACCCACAAGGTCGAATTCAAGGCTACTCCCGGTGGATTCTTCCAGGTCTTCATCTGGTTGACGAGCGCCCAGGAACAGAGTAGGTTGGTCTTGGATGTTACGGCCAAGCTCACGCTGAAGCTGAGTGACCCGAAAAACCCTTCGAAGACAGTCGAACTGAAGGCGACTGTCATTGCGGACGACCTGGAGAAGCAACCAGACATTACCTGCCTAGCGGAAGTCATCAAGGGCGATAGGTCGATCATCAAGACGCAGGAGGCATCAATCGCCAGCGTCGAATGCCAATATCATGGTGAATCTTTGAACCGTCAGCTAGCAGCTCTCCGCAGTGTCATGCAGACTCAGCCGAAGCGAAAGAAGGGTGTCAACGTCATGCAAGTTCTGCTGGCCGACCGGACTCCAGTTAAGAACCCGGAGATTGTCGACCTCACCAGTGGTGCGAAGCCAGAAACCATCGCGGCTGCCGCGAAAGCGCTGAACAACTTTCAGCCAGCGCTCAACGCAGAGCAAAGGCTGGCGGTGGAGCATATGGTCAAGGCTCCGCGAGGTCTCGTCAACTTGCACGGTCCAGCTGGTACCGGCAAAACGACGACTATGATTGCAGGCATCGAGCAAGCGGCCATGCATGGGAAGGATACCAACGACAGCACCGGGGTTTTTGGCCCATCCAACACTTCAGTGGACGTCATCTGCAAGGAATCCGTGATCCGCATGGGCAACAGTTTCAAGATCATGCGTTTCTATCCACCGCATGTCGAACGCGACAATATGGATGCCCTTATGCAGGGAAGTGCGGAGTCTCTCGAGACTCGTACGGAGCTAGGCAGCATGCTTGCGGCGGTAGAGGGTCGACACAGTGAGGAGATTCTGGTCAAGCATTCGTTCGCTGGTCGTAAGTTCGCATACATCGACGATCTTAAAAACGCCAAGAATGAGGACGCGCTTGCGTGGTTCGAGCTCTGGGTTAAGTACAAGGGCACGGCCAAGAAGTCTTCCCGGGGCGCCAAGAAGCAGGCGAAGAAGGAGTTCGATCTGGAAGAGAAGAGGAAGTTCTGGATGCTGGATCGCCAATTCTCCAACGAGGTTATCGCAAGTATGGACATCATATTCGCTACCCTCAACAGTTCCGGGCATGAGCTACTGAGGAACAACTTCCGTCCTTCGGTGATCATGATCGATGAGGCAGGCCAGGCGCTTCTCGGTGACATTGCGATTCCCTTGGATGCGTACAATGAATATGTACACACCGTGGTGCTTGCTGGTGACCATAACCAGCTCGGTCCGGTAGTCACCTCCGAGAAGCAGAACGAGTTCTGCCTGGATCTTGGTCGCAGTTTGTTGGTCCGCCTGCGGGATAATCCAGCTTGGGACTATGTCCTGCTGCGTGAGCAACACCGGATGCACCCCGCTATTTCGGCACTGCCAAACAAGCTGTTCTACGGTGGTCAACTTCGAAACGCGCCTTCTGTCAGTCGTGTTTCGGACGTTGAGAAGACTCTTCTGGAATAGGTCAAGGTGAAAGAACTGGGCTGGAAGCAGGTCAACCGAGTCGCAATCGACGTTGGTGAGAACAGCTACTCGGAAAAGTACCAGCGGACGCCGTCCCTGTACAACGAGGCCGAGGGTAGGATCATGGTCAACTTGCTCCAGGACCTTCTGAAGTTCGAACCCAAGGGCGCTGGAACCAGGAAGCTGACTTCAGCGGACTTCGCTCTCGTGCTGTTCTACACTGGCCAGCGGCGATTCACCACCGCGGAAGGCTTTCGCAGTACTGGCGTGATGGGGAATTCCGTCGTGCAATACCAAGGTGGCGAGAGCAAGATCGTGATGCTCGGTTTCACTGCAAACAACGCCGAAGATGTGACCAGGTTGGGCTTCGTCACGGCGAAGGAGCAGCTTAATGTGTCACTCACCAGGGCTCGCCACTCTTTGTTGCTGTTCGGTGCATTCAAGCGTCACCTACAGTACGTCTCGAGGATCTCACGCCAGAAGAAGCACGGGTACTACGTCGAACTGCTTAAGGACATTGCGGCCAAGAAGCATCTTTACGACTGTCCGGAGTTCATCTTCAAGGCTGTCAAGGCTGCGACCCCGGGTCTCGCGCTGCGAAGGAAAGCCGACGATGCCTTGACCTTGGCCAACAAGTGGGCGAAGACTGGGGATGCGAAACCTCGGAAGCCCAAGGCTGCTGCGAAAGCAGACGAAGCGAAAGCTGATGCAGCAAAAGCTGACGCAGCCGGCGACATTGTCATGGATGAGGGTGCAGACAGCCTATTCGCCCAGCAAATCGCACAGTACGAGGCATTGAAAGATGTAAGAAAACGCGATGTTATGTCACTTGTGGAAGTTCTGGCTAACGTTGACCTGCAGGCAAGGAAGGCCTCCGACTCGAAAGAAGCTGGACAAGAGGCAGTTTCCTCCTCTGCCGCTGCTGCAGAAAAGGTTCGAGACTCCCCCAGCGACGCTCATACACCAATGTTAACTCTTTCACAGGCAGACAAATTGGCGTCTGAAGAGGCTTTCATTCCGCCCGAATGGCACGATGCGGCAGCTATGTGCGGTACATGCATTGTATGGCAGAGGAACGATTGCTCAGTTTCGGAGGAACCGCACATGATCCCGTGCACAAACTGCATCAATAAGGGACAGGCCGACCGCTGCATGATGTACTGCGAGAACTGCCTACGTGCCGAGGAGAAGCGATTCGACGCATATCAACGCAGCGAACAGCAACTCCCTGCGGGCCGTGATACCTCCTGCCGGAAATGCTGGGGCCTTCGAAACGCGGGCGAAGTGAGTTGACTCCAGAATACGGTAAATGACTGAATCCACCCACCTTTACCTAATATTGACTCCATCCACCCACAATAAGATTGTAAGTCTTGATCCACCTTTAAGACTCAATCCACCCAGATTTCGGCTGGTCTTGTAAGAGAAAATTAGGTGGCGTACGGCTGAGGCGTTACTAATACTAATTGGCGTTGATACCTAGGCAATATCTAGGAGACGGCGCGATATCTTCCCCTGTATCCTTACCTAGGTAGCGACACACTCGCTTAGTCAGTAAAAGGAGTAATTATTGAGTTCGAGACTTCGAGTCGTCAATCATCATCGTGTCTTAAATCTAGCGCTTACCCTTACGTCTTCTCCTTATAACATCTATTTTATTTATTATTTTTGTAGGGAGACTAGTCCTTTGTCGGCATTCTAAAGCGCGCGCCAACAGAAAAGGTTATTATAATATTATGTTATCGCTGCACTGGTATTGAACTTCATCACTTCGCTGTGGCGAATATCGCGACTTTCTTGGCACGCAGGCCGCTTTATATGCACGCGGCGTTCTACCGCCGCCTTAGCCGTGGGATAAGGTTTACGCCACCTTCTTTGTCTTACAACAACAGCCGAAATCTGGGTGGATTGAGTCTTAAAGGTGGATCAAGACTTATAATCTTATTGTGGGTGGGTATAGTCAATATTAGGAAAAGGTGGGTGGATTTGGTCATTTACCGTCCAGAAGATGATAGGCGCAAACGACTAGTCTTTGCGAGCCTGAACCGACAAGTAAGGCAAGGATGAGGTGAAGAGAAACGCAACGTGACATCTTCAGACCCGGCTCTGTTCTGGGACGCAGAAACAAGGGGTACTCCGTTGTCGTCTCTTTGTGACGCTGTTCGAGATTGACTCGTCTTCGGATTCATTCAACAGTTGACAACGAACGTCAGATGTTGGAAGACATTTGAGAAAAGGCCCACTTTATCCACATAGAAAGAGTGAGGTGGACATGTCTTGTTTGGCTTTGGGGATGACAAGAAACATGAACAGGTCACAGTTGGTGACTGGGCTTACCGGCGAATGTCAACCCATGAGAGTAGCCCTGCACTTGCAGGCATGACGAGACGTCGACGTCTACCCGCCGTTAGACATGACTACACTGGCAACGTTCAGAGCATATTGGACAAGCTTCGGAAGACGAACCGTGGAATGTGCACGGCGCAAAGGAACCTTGCTCGGCCTGTCGAGAGGATGGCAATGCATGCAGAGTCGCTCCGAATGATGGGGCCTGGACTGCAATTACCAAGCCAATGCTGAGAGCAGAGGCATCAGCTACGAAGAAACACTTATACTGTGTGACTGGACGACAACTGTTTCGCTGATCACGGCCGAGCCGGGCAATACGGGTGCCGGGCCAGAATCCAGCGGACGTCCAAGAATTGAATGGCAAAGGCGAATGCAAGAAGACCTGGACGAGGTTTGGATACTCAGCTGGGACGGACAAACGCAGGGGCATCTGGGTGAAGTTTGAACATGACGCTGGGAAGGGGGCAAGCACGCAAAGAAGATTTGGAGCTAGGAATGGAGTTAGGCAAACGCAAAAAGAAGATTTGGGCAGGTTCAGACCTTGAGTGGGAAGGGCAAACGCAAAAAGAAGATATGGAGACTCGGACATGGAATTGGGCAAGGGGAAACGCAAACAGATTTGGAGGATTGAATATCGAGTTGAGCAAGGGCAAACGCAAAAAGAAGATTGGTGGGATTTGAACATGGAATTGGGCAAGGGCAAATGCAAATAGATAATTTGGAGGATTGAATATCGAGTTGAGCAACGGCAAACGCAAAAAGAAGATTGGTGGGTTTTGAACATAGAATGGAGGAGGGCAAACGCAAAAAGAAGATTGGGGGGCATTTGAACATAGAATGGAGGAGGGCAAACGCAAAAAGAAGATTGTTGGGCAATTGAACATGGCATGGAGAAGGGCAAACGCAAAAAGAAGATATGGGGGCTCGGAATGGAGTTGGGCAAGGGCAAACGCAAAAAGAAGATTGGGCGGGGTTTGGACTTGACATTGGACATTGGAAAGGGCAAACGTGGAAAGAAGATTGAGTGGGGCGAGGACATGGAATGGAGAAGGGCAAATGCGACAAGAAGAATTGAGCGCAGTTCATACATAGGATTCGGAAAGGCGGATCCAGTTGGTGTGCGGAGTATGTGTGGAATTGGGAGGGGCAAACGCAAAAAGAAGATTGGTGTGGATGGAGCTGGACATGAAATCGGAGAGGGCAAACGTAAAAATAAGAATGCAGTTGATGTTGATGTCGAATCGGGAAGGGCAGGCACAAAGCAAGACAGTGGCTGATTGGGAGGGCTTAATGAGGACGAAGGGCAAAATCAAAATACGACCTCAGTTGATGAGCTTGCATTGAATGGGAATGGTGGATGGGCAAACGCAGAAAGAACAACAATGGCGGACGGAGTATGTTTATGTTGGACGAGCAGACGCAAGGTGTAGGGTACAGATTTGGATGGCTCAAGGAATGCAACGAGAACGATTCTTCAACAAGGTGCTTCTGGATGGTTTTGGCAAAGCTGATCGGCGGAGTTGGAAGACGACTGAATATTGGAGGTAGCTGGGAGACGAACGTTGGAGGTATCATGGCAAGAATGTTGCGAGTCGGAAAGACCCCTTGTTGACATCATATGTAAACTGCACGTCAGAGAACACTGGAGAGCGTCGACATGAAGCGGGGGAAGTGGACGAGAGAACCCGTCGCCCTATGACATCCGCGGAAACAGAGTGTTGCTTTATCTTTCAGACGACAGCAGCGTGGACGGGCCTGGACACGAACGTCACATCATTCTAAAGTTCACCGGGCAAGTGCAACAACAGACTGATGGATTGCGGCAACTGATATACAAGGTACGTGGTTAGTTTGCAATGTCATTGACCGCTTGCTGATGGTTTTTGTCTAGACACATATCCTGCCGGTCTCTGCGCTGAACTTGGAACTCAAGTGTCATGTTCTTGGCAGTCAACGTCGGAGTGGCCTCAAGCTCGCATCAAGTCAAGCCACAGTCTGCGGACCAACTCTAGCAAAATCCTCCTTTCTGCTACCGGCGAGACAGTGTCAGGCTCGTCAATATCTCTTCATCTTCCGACTGTGTATGGACTTCCGCAAGGATACAGTTCTGATCCTACGCATCTGGTTGGAGTCATCGCTGCAACGCCTGGGTCTCCCTTCGGAGTTTTCTCTCAAGCTTTCCCATCTGTTTCAATCCTTACTCTTCGCGAACCCGGATCCGCAGTGGCCTGCTTCTCAACATCACAGCTGACATTTTCGGAACCTTTCGGATCTGGAATTCGCCGTGAATCCATCTCAGGTTCTGGCATGACATGACTATCACTGCTCGTCTCTTCTCCCGCTTTCCAAGGCAAGATTAGGGGAGATGGCCTATGGCCACTACAAGGGCGCGCAATCATGATCGTCCAGCTTCATCGACGTTGCAGCGTCGGCACAATACCAACGGCTCGCACCATGCGACTGGGCCTCGTCGTGTAGCATTGGTGCCATTCAAATCACCAAGCCGTCCGGACACGCTTCTCGAAAAGCAAAAGAACTCACGGTTGGGTCTCGACGAAGCCTTTCTTGATGGGCATCCTGCCTTTCGCGTGATGTGTTGCGAGCAAAGCTACGTGCTTGCATGCCAGGGTTTCAATCCGTCCTCGAGATTCCTCTGTTCCAGCGCAGTGTTATCGTCCTTGGCGATCTCCGAAAGCATCAAAGGGTCTGACGCCGCCTTACTACCTGTAACCCATTCCATACGGGCTGACGAACTCCTACGTCATTAGAGATGATTTCGTGGCGGTTGCTATTTGTTGATGTAGTGTTAAATAGATTTTCATAAGCATTACGTCCCTTTGGCAATCGTCAAGCACTATGAGGCCTTTATAGACAGCTCTCCCTCCGGAGATCTGTATTCTCGACGTCTTGATTTAAGGTTCCAGATTACTGATAATATAATAAGGTGCGAAATCAGATCTAAGTAGGAAGAGACTTGATACTATGTAGTATTATATCAACTTACTCCTTCCTTCCCTTTTCCTTACCTACTAACGAGCGGGCTATCGGACACAAGCATATATCCAGGCCAACCTCATTGTCACTCACTCTATTGTCCTCAAACACAACTTGGAAAGTTTGGTAAGAGGGGAGGAAGGCATGTTAGGGAATTAAATAGTACGATGCGATCTTCCCGGTGCGTAGCTCTGGCCTAATCTGTAGAAACTCAACGTCTCGCTACCAAAGATCACTCCAACCTTTTGGACAATGCCGGAAGGTCATCCATTGAGCATGTTACTGCTCTTTACAATGAAGATATATCTTAACAAAGTCTTTTCTTTGTGTTGGGATCTCATTATTGTTTACATGTAAAGGACGCCGGAAAAGGGTAGGCAATTCTAGCATTTAGTCTGACATTGTTATGCCTCATAAGCCGTACAGAAGATGTAGGAAGTCAATCTCATGGCGCAGATGGTGGTAATTACTAGACAGCTTATTGCGCCTTTTGCATGGACGAGTTGGGTTTCGGCGACCCAGACTGGAGGCAGTTGTGAGCACGGGGGCGGTCAGCTTGCATAACTTACCTCAAGTGTCGAGCACATTGCTAAACGCAGTACAGTATCAACTGTAACACAATAATGGAAAACCAACAATGCATCTGCTGCGCCCTCGGCCCAGCTAAACGTTCAACGGATGTTCCAATCGGCAAATGCTCACTGGTAACGATCATTATTGGCGGTCGCTGCATGGCACTCACCAGGCAAATAATCGCCTTTTGGAAGGCTGATGTTGATGGTGTTCCGGCGTGCCAGGGTCAAGGGCCTGTCGTCTGGACTCCGCCTCGTCCTAGTGTGACCCTTCTCATGCACCCTTAGGTTTGATCCTTCAATCCTTCTACTGGTACTATGAAGTAAGACTAGTGGAGTTTGCCATAGAAAACGAGGGCTGCATTGACCACATCTAAGCGCGGTGGCTGTCGGTCCTCGAACCTGTGGTAGACCATTAATACCTCCTGCAACCTTCAAGTTGCAGTTCAGCCGCCTTCCCTTCCCCTCCGTCCTTCCTTGTGTTGGAAGAACCGCCGGCTACGAAGCCAGTTTTCTATAGCTCAAATTATCACCTTACCTTGCTTAACCAGCCAAGTTTCCGATTCTAATGTGCCTTATATTTCCCACGTCCCGAGGACCGCGCAATTGACGGAAAGATACCACTAGTAACGCGCCAGCCGTAGCAAGCGTGGCAAGCTACCTTATCTGCCGGCCTGGTGGGAGCAGAGGTCAAGATGAGCGCCAACTGCTGGAAGAAAGCGGACGGTGTAATGAGATCTATGCCGGGCGGTTTCCCATGCGGCCCCACTAACGCCTCGACACCCGTTGTAAATTGCTGCGTTGAAGGCGACTACTGCATGTCAGACAACATTTGTCATTACACGCACGCGCAGACTAACGGCAGCGGTTACTACATCAGCGGCTGCACAGATCCAACATGGCAAGATCCTTCCTGTCCGCAGCAATGCAGTATGTCTCCTAGCCACGATGTTTGGAGTCTTCCAAGCTGATTCGCTCGTGCATAGCGGATTGGGCCTACGATATAGCCTACCAGGAAGGAATTAGTCTGTGGGCCTGTTGCAGGGTGGAGGCGGATGGAAGCAGAAACTGTCGGGACCCGACGGACGAGACCTGGCAGGCACCTTCGCCAGCGAAGCTTGTGACAGTCGCAGCTATTCCCCAGTCCGGGTGGACCTTCAGCACTTCTGCTACCACGGCGACATCTTCGAACGGGATGCCCTCCATAACTGCGTCCAGTACAACTGCAACCACGAATATCATAATAAGCCCCACGGCATCCTCTTCAAATCAAGGTTCGTCAGGTCTGAGTGCGGGCGCCAAGGCAGGTATCGGTGTCGCCGTGGGCGTGTTAGGCATAATCGCGGTAGTCTTCGGGCTTCTTTGGTATCGACAGCGTGTCAGGATGCGACAATCAAAACATGAACCAGGATCGTCCAGCGCGGAGGTGGAAGGACAGCAGCAAGCAGGATCAGGAATGGCGGAATATGACAAGGCGCTCGTACGAACAAGCGGGCATGAGTTTGGTGCCGATCAACAGCATGAGCTTGGGGCTGAACAACAGCATGAGCTCGGTAGCCAACCGCGATATGAGCTGAATAGTGTTCAGTAAGGAGAGGCCCGAGCCACCTTGATCTGAGAATCAGTGGCTCGAACTCACATCCTGTGTGATACCCTAATTCAAGCGCCTGTGGCTGCTTTATATTAGGATACCTCAGGGATAGCCCGTGTTGACGATGATGTGAACTGACGATGCTCCTCACGACCTTATATCTTCAAGAATGTCCGCATCCCAACTCAAGCTGAGAATGTACGAGAAAGAGAAAGAGAAAGAGTAGGAAGAGAGCTGTAAATGAGGACGTTGTTTGCAAGATGTTCTTGCCTTGAACACGGATTTTACGGCCGAGCCGATGGGAGCACGGGTGAGGACTCGAATAGATTACGATTACACTACGAACTGACCAGATGTTTTGCTTAATGAGCGGTACAGTCCAATTCAGTGTGGTGATGATTTGAGCGGAGCGAAGGACGCTCAGAAGTCTTTATGACTATGGGCTACTGTATGTGTCCGAACTCGTTGCACCACGTAGAGCTGGCTTGAAGGCGGAGGGTGGCACCAAAGCAATCCTTTCGCCAAGACGTAAGGTTATAGTGACGGTTGTCGAATGCCATAGATAGTCATTGACCAAAGTCCGGCAAGAGGTGCAATGGCATAGAACTCTACTGGCGCTCGACCATCTTCAGGTCTGAGGAGTTACTCCTTCCTACCCTTCTCTTTGCCAACCAAGGACCGGGCCATTGGGCACAGCCAGATATCTGGTCCAACCTCGTCTTCATTCATCCTGTTCTCCTCGAATACCGTCTCTATCGTTTTAGCGACTGTGCGGTTACTTGAGATTGTGGTTCTGCCAGACCTCCAGCCATACAGGAACACGCTTTTGTTGATCTCCGTGAGGTGATTCGCAACCTCTTCCGCTGCTCGTGGAAGTTCCACGTTGGCGTCCGCGTCTTTGTCCACTACCCTAATCGGAAACTGAAGGCCAGCAGGGACCGGGTAGTCGGTGCAATCTTGCCATGCCTTCGATAGCTCCTCCCACCCCATATCCCCGTCGCCCATCAGTACGGATGTCCTCCGACGTTCAGTACCGGTGCCAATGGTATCTACGATTTCCCGCATTCGCTTCGCTGCTTCTTTTGTACAGACAAGTTTCCTGTCTCCCATTGCCGGATACAAAGAGGACGGTAACAGGTTCTCTTCCTCTTCCATTTCAATCTGGCGTCGCGTTGCGCGGTGGAACCATGGCTCCGCCGATACACGGGCGTGGGAGAGATCAGACACCAGCGCGAGGAGGATAGTGCAGTCGATATTAAGTATAGGAGAGAAGTCTGCGAACTCGTTGCCCATGAGATTGTCCAGAATAGCGGGAGACAGGGAGACCGGGTCAGGAAGAGAGGTAGCGGTAAGGACTGTTGCGCCCGTGGATCGCACCATCGAGAGGACAGCGTCGATCTCCAGTACATCCCCTTCTACAAGTTTCGGGAGGACGAAGACGATCTTCGGATGACGGTATTTGACACGCACCGCCTTGCTTGCCTTCGAAAGGTCTTCCGCGAGTTTAAGTAGAGAGACTGCATTGTCTGAATCAGACTCGTTACTCCTCATAGATCCGCTCCCATCGTCGTCATTATCGTCCGAGGAGCTGTCATCAAGCTCCCAGCCTTGTTTCGCCATTTCGAACAGTAGGCGTTGAGGTGTTATTGTCGAAACTTTTATCCATTCGAGACCGTCCTGCGCTACAACATCCACTAAAGCGCTGTACTTCTTCGGTTTCCGAGCTGTTGCCTTCTCTACTTTCCGTTGGCTCGGAGAACTCCAGTAGAACCTTTTGTTAAATGCTACCAGAGCACGAGTACACTTGGCTGAGGACCATACGGCCTCGTAAAAGGGTAAGTTTGAGGATCGAAGCGTGTGATTTGTTCTGTCTTCAGAGACACCTGCTTCGGATAACTTCGTAGTGTTAGCAAGCGGTTCTCAGTAAGGGTATATAATAGCGGAATATAGCCCAGTGCTTCTTGGGCGCTCTTGAACATGTCTTGATTCGGGACCTCTGAGTCGCAATCGGCTGGCCCAGCATCGAACGGCTTCTCTTATCATGTACCTTTTCGAGTGATCTGATTTCTGACTTGACATTGTTCTTAAACTGCCGAAGCTCCACAGCTGAGCATTTCTTCAATTGCTTCAGGTGTGTATTGAACTCCTCTAATTCTCCCAGTAATACTCGACACCTTTCTAGAAGGGCGTCCGCGGATGGCATCAAGGCAACGTCTTCCTGTACCTCGACATCCTTCTCGTCGGTCAACGCATCCATCTCTGGGGCAGCCATCGCCTGGTATTGGGAGGAATAAAATATCAATACTACCAGAAGTTAGGATAGGAACCAGTTTGTTGGTATGGTTGACTCACTTGTGGCCGTTCGAGTCTGATACTTTGTGATGTCGGTGATTCACAAGCGTGCCCCGCAAACGAAAACACCCCCCTCCCACTCCCAGGTCTTTTTTTGGTGACTTCTCCCAACTCCGCACAACCCGAATTACAATGCCTTACCTACAGTCAATTCAAGAATGGCAGCATCAATCTGCACTGCTGCTCAAGGCACGCCCGTCAACAGTAAGATCGCTAAAGCTACGTCCAAAAATTACGCACAAAGTCTCACCAAAGTCGCTGCAGGCTAGGATTACAACGAAATACAGAGTGCTTCCTCCAGAAACGGCGAACCCACGAAAGAGAAAAACACCTACAGAAGCCGATGGCGCACCCCCTTCAGAAGACGCGGCAGGCTTAGCACAGGCTCCGGCTGCCCCGAGAGCAACCTTAGTTCTAAAAACTTATGACCCCGTCTCTGGAGTATGCTTGAAGTACAGGACCGACAAGGCGGCAGAGGTCAATAGGTTGATCGCAAGTCTGGGAAGATTGGGAAGGAACATGGCTGCTTTGCCAGAGGCGGAGGAGACGGCGGCTGGTCAGTTGATCTCTCAGCTAAGTTGATGAGTAAAGTAGCGATTTCTAATCCTGCTCACTAGTAGATGCTGCAATGAAAGAGGCGCCGTCTGCAGATCAACCCACAGGAACGAATACGCCAGTGCTAGAGGCAGGAGAGAAGGGTGCAGATGTAGTGCCTGAGGTGAAGGCAGGGCAGGGCGGTGGAGGCGGCAAGAAGAGGAAGAAGGGAAAACGATAGGTATGAATATTGGACGACTGCGAATTAGCGCCGATATCTACGTCGATGCAGCTGTGGCGTGGCGAGAAACGATATCGCTAAATTAGTGCTCGCCGGTTCACGTCATCCTAATTCTCTGCTTGGTTTCTGCGCGTGACTCGCTCGCCTTACTTTCACTTCACCCACTTTTGTACGGTTCTTCCACAGCGAGGGGAAAACCTGCGTCTTCACGTCGTTAGTCTAAGAGATCGCCAACATTATAGCGAGTCCACAGTCACGGTCCTCGCATTAGCCTAATTTGAGCAATTTCTGAAAATCGCTACTGGTTGCGCGCACTTTTCAACGCGCCACAATTCAAGACAGTCGGAGGCCTGATCATGTCCGCTAACAGCTCGTAAGTTTGTGCTTCTCTGCTTGCAATTCATCGATACGGGCGCTCACTGAATGTCAGTGACATCTGCCGAAACTTCTCGAGCACCGGTTCCTGTCCTCGCGGAACCATGTGCAGATACAGGCATGTGAGCAGCGTAGAGCTTGATGAGAATGCTGTAGCTACTACCAACAACGCTCACGTTGCGAAGAAATTCATGTGGGCATCACTTCTCGATTGATACTTGATTGAGACTTGATGCTAACTTCGCTCGTAGATATGATTGGGAAGGTGGCACCACAGTAAAAGTAATCGTCGGCGAGACAGCATCGACCTTCCTGGCCCACAAGGAGGTGATTTGTCGACATTCGCAGTTTTTCAGAACTGCATGCCACGGTCGCTGGAAAGAAGCCGAAGAACAGACTGTGAATCTGCCACAAGACAATCCGGTCGTTTTCAAAATCTACATGCATTGGCTTTATGGATACGAGATCAAGTACGGGATTGATGATCCGACTCTTGAGAGGCTCGCTCGTAATGGGAAAGAAATAGTTCGTCTGATCGACGCCTGGATCTTTGGTCACAAGTATCAGGACTATGGCTTCGCCAATGCTGTGATGAAAGCTCTGACCGCTCGCTTTCATTCGAAGGGCGATTGGGCTGTCAATCCTATCCAAAGTAAAATCGTCTACGACAATACGCCGCCTGGTTCTCCACTACGTTTGCTCTTGGTGGATCTTTACGGGTCACGAGGTTGGCTGCCGATGCTGGAAAAGTACGTAAGGGACAGAAGTCTTCATGAGGAATTTTTGAACGACTTATTCTGTTTCCTGGTTGAGAACAGAAAGACGGACGTTCGTGCTCTGACTCCACTGGACGCTTCCAAGTACCTACTCGACGAGGAAACATCACAGTAATATACTAGGCCGAAGACGAAGCAGAGTTGCATACTGTCGCAAGATCCGCAACTTCCACGGTTGCAGGCGACGGGAAAACGGGCGTTCTGATATAATCTTGCACGTTGCACTACTGAGGAGTGGCTCCCGGACGTAGTGCCTGACGGGGTTTCATTAGCCCAACCGAATAGTGCTAGGACTTCTGAGCGTGTATATTGGGTACAGTAACTGGGTTGTACGAAGTGTACTTTAGCTGGACTTGGCCTCGAGCTCAACTAGAAGCTCGGCAACAGAGTGTGTCTCTGCGCAAATCTACGTGACACACACGGGTCTACTCACTCTTTTCCTTCGATAGATTCAATCAAACAAGCAACCAATCAATCCACACTCATTAATTCTTGCGAACCAGTTCTGCAGGTAAAGGCTTACCCTTTTCACGCCAGACGCTTTTTGCCGCGCCTTGCCGCCATCCCTTCCAATTTGGAACGTTGTGGGGCCACCTCGGCCGAAAGCACTTCTAAGCGTGCGATTTGCAAGTCTACATGGGATTACTGTATGCATCTATTATTCTTGTAACAGTTGACTTTGCCTTACCGCACCACCGCTGGCTTCCTCAGCACGCCTTGTCGCCCATCTCGTCCGCTTGGGGCGGTTGCCTCCGCCGACAATGGCCATCACGACCGTAGAGCACAATTTCTTCTCCGCCGAGCAACCTCGAAGCCTTTCCCCTCCCCCGGCTGTAGTAACAACGCCCTGCGACCCGTGGCCGCGCCCTTACTACGTCGAAGACGGTCTGCGGCGCGTCGAGCCATACCACTTCACCTATAATACCTATTGCAAAGAACGATGGCGCGGCCGGGAAGTCCTGGACATTTTCGCGAGCGAATTCAGGGATCGGCCAGAGGAATACTACGTACGGCATCCAGTTGCTTAGATCTACGCCTAAGATGCGCTATTGGACAAGCTGACCACTGACCGGACGCAGACAGCGTGATGCCATCCTCTCCGGCAATGTCGTCCTCAACGGCAAACGCATCCCTTCTATTCACACCTGTGTAAAGAACGGTGACATAATCTCCCACACGTTGCATCGACATGAACCGCCTGTAACTGCCGAACCCATTCGTGTTATCCATGAAGACAACGATATCATCGTCATCAACAAGCCAGCCGGCGTTCCTGTCCACCCGGCTGGCCGCTACAATTATAACTCAGTCGTGGAGATAATGCGAGCTGAACGCGGAATGCAATGGAATCCCTTACCGTGTAACCGGCTGGACAGACTTACTAGTGGCATAATGTTCATCGGGAAGCATAAGAAGGCTGCTGAAGACATGAGTGAGCAGATCAAAGGACGGTCTGTGAGGAAGGAATACATTGCGAGGGTCAGAGGAAAGTTTCCGGAGGGCGAGATTGTCTGCGAGCAGCCTATCCTGCAAATCTCACCGAAGCTGGGACTGAATCGAGTTCGAGCGGAGGGGAAAGAGGCCCGGACTGTCTTTCGGAGGCTCGCATACTACCATCCACGTCAGCAAGGAGTATCAAGCAACGGAACTCCCATACCGCCTAAGGCCACGGTCAATGATATAGCTGGTGGTATATCGGAAGCCAACTCAGCATCCCAACCATATACGGGTTACTCAATCGTCCGCTGTCTTCCCCTTACAGGGCGCACTCACCAACTGCGCGTTCACCTCCAGTACCTCGGACACCCCATAACCAACGATCCCATCTACGCTTCTACCCGTGTCTTTGGCCCCGGACTTGGTGCTCTCTCATCCTCTCCCACCGAGGACGCCTCCATTCTTTCCCGTCTCGCACTCATGGGGAAAACTGAGGTTGCTGACTCACTCGAGTACTCTCAACTTGCAGCTAGAGTCCGTGAATACGATGCCAGAGTGGAAGACTATGAGAAACGCAAAGCAGAGAAACTGTCCGGAAAGAAGTGTGAAGTTTGCAGCACAGATCTTTACACGGACCCTGGACCTCACGAGCTAGGCATTTACCTTCATGCACTGAGATATTCCTGTGCGGACGGTAAATGGGAATATTCGACGCCACTGCCTGCATGGGCTCTGCCGCCAGATGGAATGGAAGGACCGCAAGAAATAAATAGGGATAGCGATCCAATGGAGGCCGATGCTGCTAAGCGGTGGCAGGAGACGGAGGATGATGTGGTCAAGAAGTGGCGGGAAAAGGAACGAGAGCAAGAGTTGGAGCTAGAAAAGGGCTGGAAGAGGAATAGAGATAGGAAGAGGAACCCGGGAAGGCGGAAGATGGAAGAGCTGGAGCAAGCGGAGGATAGGCTTGAGTCTGAGGTCAACGGAGAAGCGTAGGCATACGGCGGAGAAAAGATCTTGTCCACGTGCAGCGATTATATGTCGACGCTTGACGAATTAGCCATACATGGACCCAGCGGAAGAGCTTCGTCGTTGCCATCTACATAGCTTGTTGTCACCAAAGCAACGCCCAAACCCTGAACATGCTGCATACAAGACCTCTAGCCTCTAAAGGAGACCTGGCAATTTTCGGTTTCGGTTCTGGAAGCCTACCCGCGCGATGCGAGCAGAATCTGATGTTTTCCGGCCAGAGGTCATTGAGACCTCTTTCTGACCGTTTTGCATAGTCGGTCTAAATGGTTCTTAGGAACCCGAGGATCAGTGCAAAGAGTCACGGGCTACGTTTAGATGAATGCCGCACAAAAACAGAACCCTGTGGGATACTGGGATGACCTAAGTACTTCAACTACAGACCTGTCCAGGCTCTCGAGGGTCCGCCCATATACTAAAGTGATTCTGTGATAAATCTTCTTCGGAATATTTGCAGCATCACTGGGCTCTGTCGAATTGTTTGAGTTTGTTGTTGCGATGCCCTTGGGGATCGCCAGCTTACCAAAGTGATTCTCTCCATGTCCACCAGATCTGTGTTCCTCCAGGGGGAAGTCTATATTGTGCTCGCTCGCTGCTATCCTTTAACTTGCTGCAGCTCCAGTTCTACCGGCGCTCCGCCCTTCTCTCCACTGCGCAGCATGGCTTCCAGCTAGACAACCATTAGCTCAATCCCCTCCCATCACCAACCACGAGAATCATAGTCCGACTCACAATTTCCAAGTCTGCCAGCGCTTCCTCCGGACTCTGTCTCACAGTAGCGTCACTCCGCCCGCCTTTCACCATGCCCTTCGCCCAAGCCTCCACCTCCGCCCTCACGCCCCAGCTACCATCCTCAAACTCCCTACTCGCCTCTTCTTCCCCATCCCTCCTCACCACCACCTTCCCCCTCAACACAGTCACACTACCACGCTCACAAGCGACATTGTACTCCATCCCGCCCGGCATCGTCGTCCCAAAACTCAGACTAAACACGCCCGTGACACCCATATTCGTCTTCATCGTCGCATTGACAGTATCAACAGGCGGTAAATGCTGCTGCAGCAGTGCGCTATAAGCAGAGAGCTCTTTGATGTAAGTCCCTGCGCAGCCGAGAAGGAGGCGCATCCCAGCGATGAAGTGGACGCCGCCGTCAAGGAGGAAACCCCCTTGGTACTCCGGGTTTTTGCGCCAGGACGTCTCTGCTCAAATCAGCCATCTGCCCTGCCCCTACTAAGCGTTGTGGATTTTTGGCGCGCATGTACCGAGATACTTCCCCCCGGGCTTCACGAACAAGTACCTCTTGACGCTGAAGCCTAAGACCCGGCCCATGTTCTTGATCTGCTCGCCGGCGTAGAGGAACGTGTCGAGGAAGCGGAAGTTCTCGGCTACACCCCATGTCGCTTGTGTCTTCGACCCATGGCCGGAGGAGGTATACCACTTGAGCAGATCTTGAGCGGTGGCGAGGTCCTTGGCGATAGGCTTCTCCGCCAGGACGTGTTTGCCGGCTGTGAGGGCTGCGCGGATGTAGGATGGCTGGACTGGGATCGGTAGCCTGGGAGCGTGAGCATGTAGCTTGGGCCATAGCTGATGATTGATTGATCCTGCTTACGCAATTATGACTCCTTGTATGTCCTCCCGCTTCAGTAGATCATCATATCCTCTTCCGTCTCCGGCGTCGTCGCTGTACAGCTCGACATTGTCACTTGCTGCTTCGGCTAATGCTTTGGCGGACTTCAGGGAGCGGGAGTATATGGCTTTGAGTGAAAGAGTGCCACAGGCTTGAATTGCGGGCTACGCTTATTGGCGTTGTTCAGTGTGGGATGGAATTGGGCACGGTGGGATGCGGACGTACGAGGTGCGATTCTCTGGCGAATATACCTGTCGATTGGGTAAGTTTGGAATTTACGTGATTCTGGGATTTGAAGAAGGATGTTACCACTGCCGACCAGGGCTATGCCGACTGACATCGCTGCTTGTCAATTGAGGCGCGTGATGTTGTGCTGTCCGGATGGATGTTTTCTCAGTAACTTATCAAATTGTTTTGGAGGCACGCTCGGAGAGTGACGTCGGCGGGGTCGCCCGCCGCTTGTCGACATCATTCCACACTAGGAGTGCTTGACCATTGTTAGATCAAGGTAGCGATTTGACCTTTGAAAGGCTATATTAATGCCATAGTCCTGTATCCCATAAGCCGCAAAGGACTAATGCGGAAGGACTAAGGATTAGCAAGGTGTTTGCATGAAGAGACCATGGCACAGAAAGAGCTGAAGAGTCGACGGAGAAGCGACTATGGCTTCCATTTGGAGTACAGGACTAGGTGGTATGTGGTTGCCGCTCTTATCCCTTGATCACTTGATATGCTCCAAATTCCTAGCTGTTGTATTTATATTCTGCTGGCTAGAGAGCATTCAGCTGAGACACCCTCGTTCTTGCATAGGAGCGACAACGACATGTACGATCACATGAACAACAGCGCATATTACTACTTGTAAGATTTGTTGAAATCTATCCCATCTCTAACCAGAGGAGTTCCATCGAGCCCGATCTCTAAAATCTCTGCAAGATTCGACTCCATAGTGAACACATATCTCATCACCCACTGTTCCCTCCATCCTCCCACGTCGGCCATGATCGGTCTCGTCGTCCATTCCAACTGTCACTACTTCGCTCCCGTAAGCTTCCCTGCAGTCCTCGATTTGGCACTGCGCGTGAAGAAGCTAGGAAAGAGTAGTGTAACTTATGAAATTGGCGTTTTCGAGCGTGGTCAAGACGACGTGAAAGCCGTAGGAGAATTCGTGCACGTGTTCGTTGAGAGGGAAGGAAGACGGCCTGCGGTTGACGGCATGGGCAACGAGCTAAGGAAAGGGTTGGAAAAGTTGCTGATGAAAGGCGCAATATCGAATCTGTAACTGGCGCGATCCTGTCTCAGCACCTAGTGGCGACGAGGGGGTCTCCAGGATAAGGAAAGGGTTGGAGAGGTTGCTAATGAAAAGCGCAACATCGAAATTGTAACTGGCGCGATCCTGTTTCAGGACCTAGTAGTGACGAGGGGTCTCCAGGATAAGGAAAGGGTTGGAGAAGCTGCTGATGAGAGACGCAACATCGAATCTGTAACTGGCGTCATCCTGTTTCAGCACCTAGTAGCGACGAGGGGGTCTCCAGGAGGTTGAAGACTCGCTCAGAACGAAGACTTTCCGTGAAAGGTTTTGAGTATCTGTGGACGTACGGCTTCCAATTCTTGATCGAATATGCTGTAAATGTGGACGCCGATTCGCAACCGAGGGTGAATATTCATCATGTTGGCTAGCGATCAATCCACGGTTCTCAAAGGATGAGTCAGTACTCTAATATGTTCCCAGAGGGCGGCCTCCAACTCGGAAATGAAAGCAGTCGTGGGCATTAGCCGGCGGTCATATCCAATCCAGATCAGTTTCAGTTGGTCGAGGGATGGTCTCTGGATTATGGCGTAACGCCTTGCTTTCTCTCGGTACGGTAGGATCAATCCTGTGTCATTCTGGTGCGACAGTGGATCAGTGGGCCACAGTACGCCTCCGGACCAGACGCGAGGAAGTTGAATCTTGACACTGTCCAGGTTGTCAAAACGACAGATGTGCCTGGCACACTCTTCAAGATCGACGAGGCTCCCCGAATACTTGTGGTGGAACTTGCACTGCAGTGCAATGTGGCTGACCTCTTTGAGGAGTTGGGACTCTGGCTGTAAGAAGCTTGACGTATCGTCGCTAGACAGGATTTCAAAGATATTCCGATGGTACAGTAAAGGCCAGCCTTCTTCGTATATCTGCCAGCATGTTGCCAAGACGAAAGGCCAAAGCTTCCTGTTGGGACGAGCTTGGGCGTAGGATGAATATGGCGAAGCGACCGGTGGAGCTTCGAGGTTGCCTCTTGTAGATCGGACTGCAGTTTCGAGGCACTTTGAGCGTCTGATATGGCCGTTTGGGGCAATGAGGAGATACTCCAGGATCTTTAAACGTAACTCTGTGGGGAGCTCCATGAGTTTGAACGTTTTCCGGGTGTGTTCTTCGATGTCATCTCCGATTGCAGCAAGCGCCCGTCTGTCAGGAGTTATTTTGGCTCTTTCGGACATCGTTGCTTTCGGTTTGAAGTGAATGCCACAAAACATGGGAAGGCAGTTAAGCGCCAGCGCTGCTCAGTAATGCCTTGGAGTAGTTTTGGGGGTCTTGGTAGGACGGGACAGATGTATTGTTGACGTTGAAGCCGTGAAGTGCACGGGAAATGTGTTGAGGTTCGAACGTCTCCGTGAGAGAGGAAACAAGGAAGAGGTCGAATGTGAAGTGAGGTGCCAATTTATATGCGAAGCTCACGTGCGGCTAAGCATTCACATTCACACTATCAGGTGACAAGGTGCAACAGATTGTGAATTAGCCCACACACCGAACTTCGAGGTGGATCTTGTCAATCCCGGCGACAGACCGAAGATAACTCTGTGCAGAAGTGGAAAAGCCTTGTTAAGCCCGAAAAATCAATATAAATTAATTCGATACCCGGGCAACCCCCAGAGCCTGAACGTCCTGTGACTGTGCAGATATATCGTCGTCCTGCCGGGTCTGTCACCTTCACTGATACTCATAACTGCTGCATTATACGGGCGGTCCCTCGAAACATCTGAACCTCATGCGATTCCTAGAGTTCCCCTAGTATCCCGCGACGTCCGTCATCCCGGCCCCCGCACTGATTTCCTGTTTGCAGTTTTCGAGTTACGAGCACATGCTCTTTTCACTCTGGCAGGATACGACTTCAATGGAAGCGTACTGTCTCGGAAACGCGAAGTCAACGTGGTCACCTTCCGCTTACACATGTAGGCTCTCATGGCGCCCTGTAACCCAATAATGGGCAGGTGAAGATGCAATGAATACGGCGAAATATTTGCTTATTTTCGACAACGTGCTTTAGTCTTGCCGCATAATTCCGTGCATGACCTTCCCAAACACGCCTCTAACTCTTTGAGGCCTTTCTTGCGCGGCTGTAAGGACAACTGCGGCGCTAAGTGCAAATGTCAGATGCTCTCGCCAAAGGTACTGGAGATATTGTGAGCAAACCTGGATCCTGCTGATGCTTCGGAGATCCCACTTACTTTCCTATCATACCTTCTCGGTAACACCGTAGTAGCAGCTCTTGGTGCAACAAAGAGTGCGATCTCTTGCCTTCTGCTGGGTTTATCCAGCAATACACTCCAACCACATGTCAAGCAACCGGCCGCAATACATAGACCGCGATCCCACATCATCGGCGTAATAGTCTTTCTGCTGAAGACTTTCGGACCTATCCTGGTCCTGGCCAGGCACACCGACAGGTAGAAGAAGCCGACAAATGCGCCTAAGAACGCTGAGCTTCTTCCCGCATCCAACAGCAAGCGCAGCAGCAACCTCCCAGACAGCTTCCTTCCTTTGAAAAGCACCAGCAGGTTCAGAGGCAGGTAGAGCTCCAGCGCAAGCAACCAAGCCCTCGCAAACCGCGTCACAGCATGCCATTCACAGCTCGGACCCGTCCCCATATGGTACAGTTCACACGGAATAGGCACCGTCTTGGCCGGATCACCGCACTCCTCCGGCATACCATAGTCCTTACACATCTCACCCAGCAAAGGCGCCATACCGGTGTCCTTTCCGTAGACGAAGTTCCCATAGCGGGCCTGGCGCAAAGCTTCAATGAGCCGCTGGTCGATTTGCGCGACGGATGAGATCCAGGATGTGTAGGACCGCGGGAGGCGGTGCGGTTTGTAGAACCAGGACCACATTATTATGCTGGAGGAGAAGGCGAAGACGAAAGGGTCTGCGAGGGATGCGATTATGGGTTCTAGGCGGGCAATGGTGGAGGTGGTGAGATGGCGTCTTGTGTGCGATGACCAAGCGGCGGGGAGGAGGATGTCCAGGGCGCGGATGAGAGCGAAGAGTGTTAGGTCAAGCGTTCTTCCGGCAAGTGGTATGGACTGTGGGAGGAGGCTATGGGATGACATAGCTTGGTCGGCGAGTGGGTAACTTTGTCTTCGTTTGCGTTTGCCATTGGTATGGTCTTCATCTGCATCTTCGCCTGTTTGATTCTCATCTTGTTCCTCTTCAGTGATCTCAAGCCTCGGCAGTGGTTCATTTGCCATAGCTTCCCAGCTTATAGCCTCTGATTTTCGGGTATTAAGAAGCGTGAAGCCGATGAAAGCCGCTATGAAAGCGGAAATTAATCTTATCAGCCTTTCGAGAGTCCTTCGGCGACCCGTAGTTCCACCATATTCGAGAGCACTGCGCGACACCGAGAGCAAGAACTTCTGCAGAACTGTTGACCCTCCAACAACAACGATGGCAAATGCCGGGAATCGATTCGGGGCGGCAGCTTGCCATATCACTTCCCGCAGCTATAAGCATCCGTGCAGTTAGGACCAGGCATCCAGTAGTAAACAGACGAGGTTCAGTATGATTCTCAGCATGTCTTGTTGCATGGGGAGTTCTCAAAATACTACTACGCAATAAACGGCAGATGATAGATAACAGCTTCCTAAATGTATGAATCCTACTCCGGACATAATATTCGAGAAACTTGCCTTAGTCAACACATCCGCCAAGCTTCTCTTCCTTCTCACCAACCCAGCTCCGAGATTGATAGCTTTCGGAGTCACGCTATAAGCATAGGCAAGGACGTACGCGAGGAGCAGACTGCAGCTTGTCAGCGCGCAGCCTGTCGGATGGCCGCATTGCTCTCTGTTCCTCAAAATGTGGAGCTATGGTATGCTTACTTACGGCTTCAATGTCCTAGGTATAACCAAGGCTCTCTGCCGATGCTGTAACCACGTGCCGGCCATGGCGGGCAGTCGAGGATACACAGGCGAGAAGGGTAACGTGTGCTTGAATATCACCGCAAGTGCTGCTGTCCCAATGGAGCTTGTGTCATATTCCCAGGTCTAGCTAAAGGTTTACATCATCCTGCAGGCTTGTTGTTGATCAAAAACAATCAATTTCTTTTGGCTTCGATTAATCGATTTTTTCAAGCTTGCGACCAATTTTTACTTTACGGGTGCTTGGTGATCTTTTTCCAATTTCGGACGTGCTTGTCGTCTGTGTCTTTCGAGAATGCAAAGAATCCATGTACCGCGCTCATAAACGTAGTTTGTGGTTGGGCCTGGCAATGGATAGATCTATCGCAAAGTGACGTCGCAGGCCGGACTGGAGTCGGACCGACGAGCACTAGAGGCGTTGAGCCCAGGTCTGGACGGGGAGACACGACGACCAAAGTCTTACACCTGATACGCGGTTACACGTCGTTGTCTGTAGCAGTACCCGTAATACGACGAATAAAAAACAATTGCTTGGTAAACTCTATCAAATGAAGTCAAGGATACTGACGCCAAAGCGTGACGCTTTTGCCTGTTTACCGACGAATCGAGGACGGCTGCCCCCTGACCCATTGTGATGCTTTCCCTGCCGTGTCATCTCCTTTTCTCAACGTCGACAATGACCACACTCCTTCCAATCGCATCATCGTCTGCATCCATCGAGACCTTCGGTCCCACATATCCCCTCTTTTCCTTCCAGAACCACCAAAGCGTCACAAGCATTGTAAGCCCACAGACGATCACGCTGCTATAGTTCATATTCTGTGCAGTCACCGGCAGAACGAACGGGAAGCAGAAGATGACGTCGAAAACGATGATATATGTGCAAGCGATCCCCATGACGATATCAGCCTTGATGCCAGTCATCCAGAATGGTCCGGGTTTAACATACTTGCGCCGAGTCAGAAGATGAGGCAATATGGCAGCCAAGTATGACAGTGTCGTGAGGATGACAAAGCAGCTAACCACCGCGTTGAAGGCGGTGGTGCTCCCGATATAGATCACACTGATGAGCGTGATGAATACGCCACAGACCAGGGTCGCGTTGAAGGGATTGCGATGGGTTGGTGATATCTGCGCTAGCCAACCACTCCAGGGTGTTGCATTGTCGCGAGCAAGCGTCCAAAGCATGCGACCTGTAGTTACGCATATGAAGCTTAGGCACAGGCATTGGGCGAGGGCGATTATTAGGAGAAGGCACACCATGCCAGCTCGCGATCCTGTGGCCTGTAGGTAGATGGCTCCTAGTGGGAAGGCGGTGATGGTTGTATCGAGCACGTCGGGCAAGGAAGTAATGGCGTAGCACAAGGCAATGTAGAAGAAGATGGTTGTCAGAAAACCAGTTATCATTTGTACGGCGATTGCTTTGGGAAGGTTGCGTTTAGGGTATGGCATCTCCTCTGAGACATGTGTAACCCCATCCGGGGTCCCGATAGTCCAGGCTCCATTTAGCATCCCCGTGAGGAAGACAAATCCATTGCTGGAGTATCCTGTCTCGTTGCGCCATTCACGCCAGACGAAGGCCGAAGTGGCATGGCCTTTACCTGTCGTGGATGGGACAATAGCCAAGACCAGCGCTGTGAGGATTCCTCCGATGACGACAGCGCTTACTGCGACTTTCGCCACGCTAGACAGTAGGCGCTGGCCGAAGAGCACTAGGGCGATATTGGTCCAGATCAATATGACGAAGATGATCCAGGCATGCCAGCTTTGTGTAACGTAGTCCGGATGATAGACGCTATACATGGCAAGGATTGCGTTGGCAGCAATGAACGAGGCGCCCATTTGACCGCTTAGATAGGCGAGGAGGTTCCACCTGGTGGTCTTCGTCAGCAGTTGGAAGCTGCTATACTCTCTGCGATTGGGACCTTACCACCCGGCGTACCAGCTGCATACACGGCCATACTTGGGACCTCCGGTAACAGACGCCCAGTGATACACTATCACGAGTCAGTTATTGAAAGTACAAATATGACAAGCTACCTCAAACCTGAAGCGGACGATGGAATTGCGGACGCAAGCTCGGCGAGGGAGGCCGCAATGAAAATGTAGAAGAAGCAGGCGGCGGTACTTGAAGACGTTAGCCTGGTCTGACGAGCGAAGGTCGAACTGACAATTCATATATGACACCAGGTGCGCCTCCGTTAGACAAGGCGACTACCTATATCATCACGCGTTAATAACATTGATCTCACCCAGGTGGTGGGCCGATACTTGCCAGAGCTCCTCCACCCGCGACCCACGCATTGTCAACAATAATGCTGATGGAACAAGCGCTGAAAAAGCCAAAGACTCGATCGAGCTGTTGTACATGTCCTGAAGCGTTGACCGGAGCCGTACGTGATTGCTGTATATCGACTTCTTCCAGGGCGCCTTTCTCGTCAATGACTGCTTCCTTCATAGCTTTCAGTATGCTTTGAGACAGAAGGCTGAGCGAGGTGCTTCTTACCTGCCAGCGCGGATATATAAGAGCTGTACCCTGATATTATACCCTGGTCTTAGTTTAGTACCTGCAGGGCGGTGCAGCTGGAGCTAGCATGCAGTAACGTGGCTTAATGTAAGCTTAGGCTGCATATGGCTTTCCATCGCAAGGATAACTGGATTTACGCACGTATCAGCATGCATGATTTCGCGGGAGTAGATGAGACGTGTGGTTGAGGCCGTCGGAGTCTAGATCTGCTGGGCCGATGATAGGCCTGTCCGCTACGAGCCCAGAGTTGTTATCGGGCAGCCTTTTGATGCTCGCAAACCGGCCGTTATCACTGCCGGTTTGAGGAGCTGCGAAAGACCCTTGCTCAAGCTCGGATCAGAATCCTGAAGGATTCCCATACTCCAATCGGACAACGGCCTGGGCCCGATTTGTTGGATTTTACCGAATTGTGGCTGGAAAGTCCAAGTGCACAATGTGCGGCGCAGGCTAACAGATGTCAGTTCTCGGTAGCTGGTATGATCAAATGGAGTCTTTTCTCGTAGTTAAGATGCAAAGGCCGGGCCTTGAGTAGATTAGGTAGTTTCTCGGGCCGCGTATCGAAGGCTTGGGGCTGGAGCTGCCAGGGCTTTGCGGAAGGATCATCGTCGGTTTGATGCTCCAAAGACCCTGAAGGGCTTCCTGAGCGCGCCGTTCCGCATGGGGAGCACGTGCCAGACATGTGCATTGCTTGGAAGAATGTATCGACCGCACATTGATCTTGCCCTTCTATTTCTCACTTTGAAGTGACATGGACAGTATGATATACTGGGATATATTCCGCGAGAGCGATTCGAGTAAGAATCAAGCCATTCGTGGTCACATTATCACATTCTTGCAGTGCTAAAATATGGAGTAATGCCGCAATATGATTGAGCTCCTTGCCCATCTTGGCAATGAAACAGTATGGCTCTGGAAACTCGTAAGGCGAAAAGGGAATCCGCACGACACATCTTTCTGTTTATCGACTCAGAGATGGAGGGAACAGCTCAAATTCGATATAAGGACGAATGCTTGGTGAAATGGTTAGAGGAGCCATGATAATCGAGGGTACATGTACACTGGGGCCCGCAAAAACTATCGGGCCTTTCCGGAGGCGGGCATGACCCGCAGCCGCATGTGAAAGGTATCCAACTTCGAGTCCGTTTGACATTGTTGGGATTGAAAACTACGTACTTCAAAAACCCCTCTTTGTTTACACGGCTCCTCCCACTCTTCGACCTGGAAAGACGACCGCCCTCTACGGATTCAAAAGCAAGGCTTCAAGGAATCTGCATCAGCAGCGAGGTCTTCACCTAGCGAAGCCCTGTCCCGCTTTCCCACCATCTTTCAACCTTGCTTCTACTGCCTTGTGAATGCACGTCTTGGATATTCAGCAGCCCTACAGGTTTCACGACGGATCATGATTTCTCAAAGGCATAAGCATCAAGAGTTTCCTGTAACGCCGCCAGCTGCCCTGCGCCAGCTGCGGTTGTTCCTTCCCGCAGTTACATCGCCTTCGCCAATCCAATGACCGACATCCTACGGCGTCTGACACAACTTACTATGGACCCAAATCAGCGAAGATCTCCCAGAAGCCCCAGGCCGTTTGGTTGTATGACAGTCCGCGCCCGTTGCTACTTACTGTGACGCTGATCGCTCATCTGAATAGATGACTTTGGTGACCTCAGACCACAAGATCCTCCGGGCCAACCTCTTCTCGCCAACGCGAATAGTTATTCCTTGGATGGCTTTTGGGAGAACCCGAACTCTGTCAATCAGTTCTCGAGCTTCGACTTCGCCAACACAGCCACACCTCCCGAGTTTTTAGGGCAGCTGAACCCGCAAAATGCCGCCAACCTTACTGCTTCAAGCAATTTCTCCAGCACCTTCGACGGCGCTGGTTCAGGCTTGCTAGGTTTCTTGGGCGACGACAATCCGGCTATACCCACGGAGGATGTGCTCGGGGCTGCATCCACACTCTTTAATAACGTCCACAACGGTCAGCATCATGGTATGGGACCTTGTGTTGGTTCAGCCTCAGCACAACAGGCCTCGCTTCACAATTACAGTAGCAGGTACCACGGCGACCTGGCTTCCGCATCCTTTTCCAACGTACCTATACCCGATCCATACGCCGGCACGTTCAATATACCACCTGGGCCAGCCTGGCAAGAACCTGGTTTCCCACCGGTGCAAATTCAGCATGCAGCAGGCGTAATCAACAATACTCTTTCACCATATCAGCCTTATTCTCCCTCGCTACAACGCACAATCCACTCTCGAGGACTTCCATTCGGCTCCGACAATGCCTTTGCCCGAGCAGGCTTCCTCCGTCCTCCGTATCAAAGCGAGGAAGCGGCTTCCGCGGCCATGCTCTCCACTCTGGAGGCCTTTGAACGGCAGTCGAGTGCGCCAAGTACGCAGCCAACCAGTCCAGCAGCTCAACGTCATCGGGAACCAGCGCCGTATAACGGTACAAAAGCCGAAGAGGCCGACGTAGGGAAGGAGGACTTCGAACAGTCGTTATCCAGGAAACGGCGGAAAGTGAACAATCAACCGGAGGATGAGAGAGATGTATTCAAGCCACCAAAAGCACGTCCGAACCCTCAGCGCCGCAAAACTTCCTCCGCAACGACACGCCCGTCTAACTCCAGGACCAAGTCATCAGCTTCGCTCGATGTGACCACTCTCTCGGCAGATAACGGGTCCTCCTACCCCCCACCTCCACCTCCGCCGTTGCCGACGTCCTCAAGAGCCAACAGCACCCCAAGCCGTGCCCGTCATCAGTCGGCATCCGCCAGGCAGTCCTCCGGCCTCGACGCCCTTGCCCAGGAAAGAGCCCACAAGGCACATCGCGAGAACCGCGAGAACCTCTCCGAGCAGCAGAAAAAGGACAATCACATAAGATCCGAGAAGAAGAGGAGAGATCTTATCACACAGGGTTTCAAGGAGCTGGAGACACTGGTGCCTGCGCTTAGGGGAGGAGGAATCAGTAAGAGCAACATGCTCACGGAAACCGCTACGTTCCTGGAGGCTTTGGTTGAAGGGAATAAGAGGCTGAAGGAGTTGCTGGGCGAGCCTGATGACGATGATGGCAGCGGTGACGCCGAAGGTGAAAACGGGTAATACCCGCAAAGGGACGTGGCGCATGGTTGATATGACTTGGCTATTTGATTATTTGGGCAAGCGAGCACTGCAGGTGTTGTACGGGCATTAGCCGTCGTTGCTTTCAGGGAGTTCGGCGTTGTGGTGTAGATGTTTGATGAGCTCGCCACGGCGACTCGTGGGACAGGAACAAAGTGCAGGTTTTTGGTTCCAACGGACTGTGGAACTCCTTCCTTCAAGTGTGTTAAATCGCTAATAACGAAGGCGAAACCCTGCCGTCGTCGATGATACCATTTTGGATAGCATTTATAATTGTTGATATTACAGCGTGCCAATCGAGGGGCCGGAGGATGTAGTACCTATCTTTGACACATTTGCCTCCCGGTCTGACAATGGTGGCCTTGAGAACTCCATAACTTAGCTGCTTAATCCCAGTCACCTCTCCGGCGACTAGCCCACCACAGAACATCAAACCTACCAACCTACCTACTTACCTCGCACTGACCGTGTTTACCAACGAAGTGTCAAAGGGCAAGCCAGCATCTCCTCAACGACCTCACCCCACCCTTTTCATTGCTAAAGCGTGTTCTCCCTCCTCCAACTCCCCGACCTCGTCCGCCTCCTGACAGCAACCTGTCTCTTCAACAGCTGCGACGCCGACGCCGAATGCTTCGAGGAACTCTGCGCAAAGTCGCGCACGTCAACGGCTGCGGCCGCTACGTCGAGGAGGTGCTGGTCGATGGGAACTGCCAGTGCTTCGCCTTCTTCTTCTTGTTCGTCTTGGAGGTGAGGGGTGGCGGGCTGTCCATCTATTACGACGCGCCGTAGCTCGTGATCAACCTGTGGTTCTTCGTTTTCGTGATGATACGTTGGTGTCGTTTCTGTTATGACTCGCCGCAAGCCGTGGGTGGATGCCTTGGGTGGTGTTGAGAAGGGGTCATCGTGGGCTTTTGGACTGTGGGCTTTGGATGGAGGAAGTGGTGGTGGTGGTGGTATTGGTAGTGGAAGTGATAGGCCCCATTCATCGATCTCAAGCCTTCCTGTGGGTTCCTGGTCGATGGATGCTAGCGTGGTTGTAGCGGGTTGCCATGCTGCCGGCTCTAATGATGATCTTTGATTTGCCCCCTCCTCCGTTGCAGTGACTCCTGGTATACGCGCAGTGTCAGTGTCTCCGTCTTGTTTCGTTTGGGTTTGCGTCTGCTCGAGCTGCTTCTGCCGTTCCAGTTGCTGCTTCGCACGTGCCGTGTCCTCCCTTAGATTCTGCAAACCCAGGTGCAGTCTGTAGAACCGCAACTTGACCTCATCTGGAGCGGCTCGTAGTCGATGCATCGCCATACTAAGTTGCAGTCTTAGGTTCGCCTTCAAATTGTTCAGGTAGCCTGCCGAGGTGATGAGCTCGGTGGTGGAGTGGTATATGATGCTGAAATGACCGTAAAGAGAGGCGGTGTCATCTCTCAGTGGAGGATGATGAGCGCGTCGTGCAACAAGAAAGGGAGTGTAGACGTTGCGTGTGAAGGTTTGCCTCAAGCGCTCGAAGAGGTCTTGCTCTTCACCAAGCGTTTGCTGGAACGGGCTTGGTAGTTTCCGGTCAGTGCTGAGGAAGAGGGAACTGGGGCATGTGTAGCCACTCACGGCAATGCTCGATGCCAGTACTTCACAACTTCCAGTAGTTCAAGGTCTTCGTGATTTTCGAGTGAAGGCAAAATCCTCACCGCTCGCCTTAGGTCATCTATGTCAGCTTTGAGCTGGCAATGGCACTCCGTGAGAGCTGCTCTTAGGTCCTTTGCTAGAAAGATTATTTCGTTGCGGACCGTAGGATTCTGCACTGCGTAGAGCACGGAGAGCTTGCTGCCGATGTTCAGAGCCGTGTCTTCCATCGCAGCTACACGGCGAGCGACATCGTTATCTTCATCACTACATGCTTCATGTCTTGCCGACTTCGTCGTGCTGAGCGGCATTATAGATATTTAGAAGCGCAAGAAGTGCAGAGGATCAAGGTAGAGAAATTTACGTGTTGCTGCAGTGCTGACATAGCCAGGTGAGATTGGGGCTGGCGGTCGAAGATCATTCGGTCCGGTCTCCTTTAACTTCACTTGATTGTATTACGCTGCAAGACCGTCGGCTCGTATCGAGTTCATTATACCATGACATTTAACTGGCGAATATTGATGAGGTTTTATCCTACGCAGCAAAACCTATCTGCATATTTGGTTCCCTCGTTCATGTCGAGGCGCGTTTTCTAGGACGCAGAGGATGTGCCAGCACCATCTGAGCAATGACTGGTGAGAATTGCATTCACCACTTGAGGGCGCCGGCGGTGCTTATCACTGATCAAAAGCATAGACAAGACGTCTATAGCTTATATCGGGTGAAAGAAGCTCTCGATTTTCGCACGTAGACTGATTGGCACGCCATTGAAGGAAGATCGTGGCAACTCAAAGATGTGCGGATAGGCGGCTTTTACATCATTAATCATATTTGGTGGAGTACCTCGGCTGGGTTAACACGCTCATAGCGGTTGCACATCATGAGCTGTGAGAAAAAGTGGATTTATTCATTCCTCAGCAGCTGGTTGAATATCTTCATCCTCATCATCGCCCTCCGCGCCCTGTACGTCCATTACTCGTTCTCCAGCTTTCTCCAAGAAGCGGCGGCTGAGGTTACGGACGAATTTCCACACACCCTGGGCATCAAATCAGGATCGCAACTTTCAACAGTACGGGGAAGCTTACATAGAGTGCCGTTCCTACACCGATCATGACAACGATCCAGCTAATGTTAGCCAACCTGTCTCTACCTGTCGTCCCTGCCCGAGCACTACCGCTCATCATGCCACTGTTTCTTATCTGAAACCATTGAAAAGGATTTAGTGTAAAGAAGAATTTTGCAAAACCAATCAAACCAAGCGAAGCCAAGCCTTTGATGAAGTGGAATGTCCAAGATGATTCATCTTCATCTAGATAGAGTGAATCAAGTTCGCCCCTCATAGGAACAGAAGAGATAGTAGAAACAGGGTCGAGGTAGAGATTTATGATTGGGTCAGCCACAAACCCAAGGAGGAACATAGCGACAATGAATATAGCAATGGTAAGCGATATTTGAGTGACTGCTCAATGTATCAGCCTCAGCATCCATTTGAAAAGTGCAGTTGGCCCCAATAATTAGTAACACGGACGACAATGGGCAAGTGCATAGCGAGTAGCACTGATGCTTTTAGCGTGCGCTTGGATGGGAGCACCCACCTTTGCTCGTAATCAAACGTCCCCATCGCATTCTTTCCAGACGATACCGGAATCCACATGTAGGACACTGCCAAAAATTTCTGCGCCCGTAACCTGGATCCGCATGTCGCCACGCCTGAAGGCAAGACTCGTGCACGTACTTTGAAGAGCCTTTACATTTGCATGGTCGAAGCAGACGACCTTCTTCGGATTCGTACACGACAGAAGGTGCTGACTGGAATATATTAGGTAGGTGCTCTGATTGACCGTCGAGCCCTTTGAATGTCGGATAGACAACATCCAAGCAAATACGACATTGCCGAGGTGGATAGTGTTTTCTAGGAGGTGGCGGTTTATGCTCCGTTTGCTCTTCGGCGCGAGTCTGCTGCTGTTCAGTGGATGCGTTCTGCTGGCTTTCCTCCCCTGGAGGATAGTCTCCTGGGACATCTTGCGGCCAGCGCCAGCCCGCATAAGGCTCATATCCGGTAGAACTCATATCGACGTGAGCGCCCTTGTGTGCAATGCGCGAGTTCATTGAATAGGACTTTTATCACGTAGCCGAAATGTGACGGTTATGTATAGAGCTTAATCCAGCACAAAGAAGACTAAAATCACACTCCTCGCCGAGAGCAAGTAACGACCCTTCAGATTCCGGCGGGCACCAAGGGAATTGCTTTGTCACGGAGGGCTTTAATGCAAGTTGTCTTTTAGAGGTTCCATCGGCGAGTCGGAGCTATGCGCGGCTATGGCGTGTACTTTAGACGAGCACGTGACGAGGTGATATGTACCTGGGCCGCGCATCTCATTGCTTGCCTGGAGCTGAAGTTACGCTGAACGCTGAACGCTGAACACCTTTACGCCGCGACTTTATTGTTGCCCGAATCCTGGTCTACAAATCCACCACTTCTTTTGCTCCTGTTATCTGACAGCACAGAACTCTCGAGCATTCGGTGAACAAAACCCTCTCATCCCAATATCCAGCCGTAGAATGGCTGATCGATACGCCTTCTCCTTAACCACCTTCTCCCCCAGGTATGGTTAATACGATCGTGGCTGCTCGAGACATCTGTGGACTAATATATTTTGTAGTGGGAAACTCGTGCAGATAGGTAAGACGCGGCTAGCACATCACTTATTCCGCGTACCACATGCTTACATATCTGCAAAGAATATGCCCTCAACGCTGTTAACCAAGGCGTCACCTCGTTAGGAATCAAAGGTAGGGTCTTCCCGACTTCATCATTATTCGAGCTAATTTAGTATACAGCTACCAATGGCGTCGTGCTCGCAACCGAGAAGAAGTCCTCAACACCACTCATCGATGCTCGCTCCTCCTCGAAAATCAGCTCTGTGACTCCGGACATTGGCATGGTCTACTCCGGCATGGGTCCCGATTACCGCATCCTTGTTGATAAAGCAAGAAAAGTCTCACATACCAACTACAAGCGCATATACAATGAATACCCACCAACGAGAATACTAGTTCAGGACGTTGCACGCGTGATGCAAGAGGCAACGCAATCGGGCGGTGTGAGACCATACGGTGTCAGTCTGTTGGTTGCGGGCTGGGACGATGGTATCGAGCCGGAAACACAGGAGATGAAAGAGGTTGGAGAAACGGATGCTGAGAAGAAGCGGTTGTCGGGCAAGACGGGAGGAATTCTGAAAGGTGGTCCAAGTTTGTATCAGGTGGATCCAAGTGGCAGCTATTTCCCGTGGAAGGCTACAGCAATCGGGAAGAGTGCAACAAGCGCAAAAACGTTCTTGGAGAAGAGATACACCGAGGGTCTGGAACTGGAGGATGCTGTGCACATTGCTCTTCTGACACTAAAGGAGACAATAGAAGGGGAGATGAATGGAGAGACAGTGGAGATTGGTCAGTTGTTCAAGACCTCAATGAGCGCAACTAATGTTTATATAGGTATCGTGGGCCCACCTGCCGACCACTTACTAGGATACGAAGGCGTCGAAGGAGCTCGTGGCCCAAGATTTCGGAAGTTAAGCCCGGAAGAAATCGAAGATTACTTGACCAATCTGTAGTATAATTGACGTTCGTGTCTAGTAGGGCATCATAACCGGCGCAGTTTAAAGAGCGTAGACTCAGTTACCAGGACGCACAATATAGATAGTGAAGATTTCACGCACGGCCTAATAGACTGGGGCACTTCAGATACCCTGGCGATACAATATGTCCACCTCAGATCTAAAAGACATGGATCCAAAGGGTCGCACAAAAAGTCGGAAAAGTCCGCCAGCTACAAGGTTTCTCCACTCGCTTGCATATGTCGTGCAACACTGAAGCGCGCACATTGCCAACCTCCATCAACTGGGGAGGAATCCTTACTTCTCAATAGAAAACCTCAATAATATGTGGGAGATTTTCAAAGTGTCTGATAAAAACCTCTTGCTTACGTAGCTGCGTGTTACACCTGTCCCTCGTTGTCTCTGAGAGTCCCGACTAAGTCGGTATCGTTATCGGCTGGATCGAAACACATCGTTCGCTTTAATTTCAATTCTTTATAAGCCCGTCCATCGAACGATCTTTGAACCTGTAGAAAGCAAATCTTTCACGTATTGTCGATGCCGGCTCATGGTGTTGTCGGCCCTCGAGCACACAGGCACCAAGAAAGACCGAGGGTTGGTGCGAAAAGTCACGGCTAGATTGAATAGCTCTTGGGGGTCGCCCGTACACCGAAGTCAAAATCTTCTACAACAAAGTCTCCTTTGAGCATCTAAAGCATACACTGATCCTTAGAAACCCGTCTCAGCCCGTGGTACCGACGAGGAGGTCCCCAAGGGGTCCATAGGAGGACGAAGACTTGTCCTGACAAAATCTAGCCTTGACCTTCTGCAACGATCCTCGGACCTCATCATTTGCTTTGCCCAGTTTGCCAAACGGATATTAGATGATGATGCATAGTAATACAAGAAGTACTTCGGATGTAGATGACGTCTTGAAGCCTAGATCGTATCAACTTGAGATGTTGCAAGAAAGCTTGAAGCAAAACATCATTGTCGCGGTACGCTATCTAACCAGTAGCTCGAACTACACTTGGCTGATGGGATTCTAGATGGACACCGGCAGCGGCAAAACACATATGTGGGTCTAGTCCTTGTTTCCACCTTAGTTCAATTATCAGTATGCGGCTGCTGATGTTGATAGCAGAGCCGTTCTGCGCATACAGGCAGAGCTCGAGCGATGCTTGCCACAGCAGGTATGTTTGACATGCCGTTCCTGGCTTATATGTCTAAGTTTGAAAACATAGCTGGTATGGTTCCTCGCACCAACTGTTGCTCTCTGCCACCAACAGTTTGAGGTACTCCGCAGACTACTACCGCAGTACCAGAGTCGCTTTCTTAGCGGAGACGACACTGTTGACAGATGGTCTAACCAAAGTATCTGGAATGCTGTATTGTCCAACATGCAGATCATCGTGTCCACTCATAAGGTCCTGGAGGACGCCCTTACTCACGGCTTCGTGCAGATAGCGAAATTAGCTTTGCTGATTTATGATGAAGGTGATTGCACGAATCTTCAGACTGTTCTGCGGAGTATCTAGCTAACTGTCTAGCACACCACGGTACGGGCAATCATCCCGCAAACAAGATCCTTCAGGACTTTTATCATCCACAGCTAGCAAAAGGTGACAAAGTTCCATATATATTGGGCCTTACGGCAAGCCCTGTGGTGAATGCTAAGGCAGATGGTCTTGAGTATGATCCCATTGCAATACCCGCTGCATATACACTGACAGTTTCAGGACTATCGAGCGCAACATGAATGCCGTGAGTAGAACACCGAAGAGGCACCGATCGGAGATGCTACAATATGTTCATCAACCGCTGTTTCTTAAAGTTCCATACAAACAGTCCTTAATTGATGATTGCGGAATGGCGGATTCGCCACTCATTCATGCCTTGCGATACGTATACGTTGATCTTGATATTATGCGGGACGCTTATGTTCTGGAGCTCCTGAGAAATGAGCAACCTGATGCCAAGGAAAAACTTCTGAAAGTGTTGAGTGACGGGAAGACATATTGCCAAGTCCAGTTGAAGGCCCTGTTATCCAAAGCTGAAGAGATCTATAAGGAGTTGGGTGCATGGGCCGTTCAATGGTATATCAGGACCAGTATCTCCAAATTCTTGACGGCGGTTGACAGAAATGACATAGTGTCCTCCAAAATGAACTTGGAAGAGAAGCGATATCTATGCTCGATACTTAAGCCTCTGGTTGTAATGTCTGCCAAGGATCTAGTTATAGCCGGGACGAACACTCCATCAGTGTCATCCAAAGCGCAGACGCTGATTGAGATTCTGGCGAGGGAGGCTGGACCTGCATTCACTGGCTTAGTCTTTGTGCAGCAGAGGGCTACCGTGGCCGCACTCCAGCAACTGCTTGCTATTCATCCTGATACGGCTCAGATGCTGACCGTGAGTACTTTTCTGGGAACATCTGCATACTCGGGAAGGAAGACAAATATCGCAGATCTAGTCGAACCCCGCAACCAGAAAGGCGTCCTTGAGGATTTCCGGTCGGGTCAAACAAACTTAATCATTGCGACTAGCGTACTTGAGGAGGGTATTGATATCTCCGCGTGTGATACTGTTATTTGTTTCGAAGAACCAAAGAATTTGAAAGCTTTCATTCAGCGAAGGGGAAGAGCGAGGAAGAAGGAGTCAAAGTACATCATGCTAGTGGAACAAAAGTCCCCGTTCACTGCTGCAGACAAATGGCGAAGTCTGGAAGAGCAGATGAAGCAAACATATCTTAATGATATGCGGCAGATTCAAGCGATTGAGGGACGAGAGCACCGCGAAGAAGAGGGCCAACGCGTGTTCCGTATTGATTCGACCGGGTAAGTCTTCATCTCTTTGCTCCAAGGGTCGGTGCAAAAAATCACGGCTAGATCTCCTCGAGGCGAGTCTTTGACCCCCTGGGGACCTCCTCATCGTAGACACGGGCTGAACCAGGTATTCGAATGAGTGCTGTATGCTTTCCACGCTTCAAAGAACATATATTGTAGAAAATTATGGCTTCAGTATACGGGCGACCCCCAAAGCTCAATCTAGCCCGTGATCTTTTGCACCGAACCTCGCTCCTTGCAAGTGCGCTAAGAACTATTCAGGGCTCTGCTCACTCTGGATAATGCTGTTCAACATCTTCAGCACTTTTGCGCTACCTTATCTGCTAGCTCTTACGTGGACCTCAGACCAGAATACTCAGTATCCGAGGATCCGGCCAGCCAACTAATATCAGCTGTCGTGGTTCTGCCCACTGCTGTTGATCCAGCACTAAGAAGATGGCCGAGTTCGCGACCGTGGATGACGGAGAGAAAGGCCAAGAAGGATGCTGCTTACGAAGCGTGTGTCGGTCTCCACCGAGCTGGATTGATCAACGACAACCTTATGCCCTTGAGCACGAAAGAAGATATTCCTCAAGATGAAGTGCGCGAAGAGCGTCCTGCGGTCGTAGCGGCGTCTAGCCTACTCAACCCTTGGGCTCATGCGGCGAGGAGAGGTACCGAACTGCCAATAGTCCAGGAGAATTGCGCACATCAGGTGGAGTTAAATCAGCAGTGGATTGAGAAAATCGTGACTCTTGAAGCCAGAAGCCGGACTATCTGTTCGATGATCATGCTCTTACCAGTCACGCTTCCGGATCTACCGCCTATCATGCTGTACTGGAACGAAGAGACTACGTACCAGGTGACAGTCAAGCCGTCGCCTCAAACGAGTCTACGGCTAATCGGAGGCGACACACTCAACGAAGCTCAGAAAATAACATATTTACTCTTGAAATCTGTTTTTGGAGTCCGCGTCGCAGAGGACCGATTTGACTTCTCAGCGTTGATGTTGCCTCATAAAGATTGCCGAAATCCTGAAACATGGCTGCATGAAATGAGCAGGCAGCATGACGGGGGCCAATTAGTAGGCATGCAACTGTCCCGAGAAAGCATCGGGCTAGTGCGGGTCAAAAACAGAGAGAATGCCAGATACGTCTTCGAAGCCCTTGAGACGGTCCAATGTTCGCTTCCACAAGAATTTAGCACAGAGCTAAGACCTTACATTCGAATCACGAGGCTGCCCAAGCGCAGGGACTTCTTACATGTCAACCTCTCGGAAAATTTTAGCCAGACTAGAGCGCATACCTCGATAGAAATCTTCCCAGTTGAGGACTGCATGATAGATGCTCTACCACTGAAATATTCCTTATTCGGTCTCTTCTTACCTTCTATACTGCATCGAATTGAATGTTACATGCTCGCCGAAGAGCTTCGAAGTACCATCCTCGCTCCTATCGGAATCGACAATCTTGACCTTGTCCTCGAAGCAATAACTACACCCTCTGCCCGGGACGGTATCGATTACCAGAGGCTTGAGTTCCTGGGTGACTGCCTTCTGGGCTTCTACACCACCGTGCATCTAATGGCTAAGCACCTTTCTTGGCCAGAAGGGTATCTTACACGGTCCAAGGGCAACAGCAACTCTAATTCGTACCTTTCCCGCGCTACCTTACGCCTAGGGCTGGACAGTGTCATCATAGCCACTGCCTTCACTGGAGCGAGATGGAAGCCTACATATCTGTCAGACTTGCCATCCAACAGTTCGGAGGAAAAGCGAGAAATGTCTACAAAGATGCTGGCTGATGTCGTAGAGGCACTCATTGGCGCGTGCTTCGTCGATGGTGGCATGCAGAAGGTTTTCGTATGTCTCGATCTGTTGTTACCTGACATTCTGTGGTCACCATTGGAGGACAGCCAGGCTGTGTTGTTTGATGCAGTGCCTTTAACAGTACTCCACACTACCCACCTGGACAACCTACAATGCCTTGCTGGTTATACTTTCAACAAACCAGCTCTCCTTCAAGAGGCCATCACTCATGCTTCGTACAATGCCGATGCTACCTCACCATCGTATCAGCGACTTGAGTTCCTTGGAGACGCTGTGCTGAACTACTTGGTCGTCCAACAGCTCTTTGCCCGTGAGCCGGCGTACAAAGAATACCAAATGCACACTCTCCGCACCGCCCTCGTTAACGCCGACTTCCTCGCCTTCTTGTGCATGGAGTGGAGCTTTGAGCAAGAAAGAGCTCATGTCGTTGAAGACGAAGCAACAGGTACATTTAGCACGGTAGAAGTAGCCGTAAAGCACTATCTCTGGCAGTACATGCGCCACAACAATGCACAGATTGCGAAGGTGCAGCAAGCAGCTGTTCAGCGGCACAACAACCTACGAGAAGAAATCATCGCAATGCTGGAAAGAGGGAGCAGATATCCATGGGCTCTCCTTGCTCGTACGGAAGCAGACAAGTTCTTCTCCGACCTGGTGGAGAGCTTGTTGGGCGCGGTGTACGTCGACTCGCACGGGGATATTCAAACCTGTGCAAACGTGCTCGAGACGCTGGGAATTTTCAAGTATGCGAGGAGGATTATGAGTACCGGCGAGACGATACATTTACTGCATCCGAAGGAGGAGCTTGGCCACTTGGCTGATAGGGAGAAGGTCAAGTATGAGACTGGGAGTACGAAGGAAGGATGGAGCTGTGTGGTCAAGATTGGAAGTAAAGAGATAGTGAAGGTGGATAATGGGACTTCGAGGATAGAGGCTGCGACCAGGGCTGCGACGTTGGCGGTGGAGCTGTTGAAGAGTCAGACGGGAGATAGGAGTTTGAAGCGCAAAGCGGAAGACGCGATTGTGAAAGAGGTGGCAGAGAATCGGACGGTGGCGCAAAGCGTACGAGAAGAGGACGAGTTCGTGTTGCAAGCTACAGGTGAGGCGGTGTAAGACTGGACTACTGTGTAACCCTCATTTAGGACGTGGCATTGGGCAAAGTTTATTAATTGGAAAATCATTGGCGCGACGCTGCCTTTATTCTCAGGGACGAGGCGTGTTCACAGATATGGAACAAATTCATCGTACTGTGTCTCATTGACGCATTCCCATAATCACGGAATGGCCGCACATGGTTCTTATCCGTGGAGCACATGAAGCTCTATCTAGGAAACCCAGAATTGCAGTTGTTATCCTTCTCAAGCGCGCGACGTGCCTCCCTACTACGTACGAGCGAACCGATCAATCTCATAACCGCATCCCTCCTGGACCAGCAGCACCGCTGTGTCGTGACTCGCCACGACCTTATCCACACCATCCTTGACACATCCCAAGCTCTGCCCAGTCCAGGCGTCCGTAACCATATAACTTCCTCCCTGCTGCAAACCCGGGATCTCTCCCCATATTGCCGACTTCGTCTCGCTGCTATCCAACGTATTCAGCATAAGCACCAGCGTGCCAGCAGTGCTATGACCGCTATAATACTCAGCGGGATTCGTCTCGTTGAACGTCCAATCGGCGTTTACACCCCACTTATACGGCATTGCTGGAGCGCCGTAGACGCTGTCCTGGCTGAAGGCGAGCAGGTACTTGTTGCTGAAGATCTCGACCGTTGCGTTGGTAAAGTTGCCGGTGCCGATAAGGAGCGGGGACTTCAGCGCGGCCCATAAGGCAAAGTGGGAGCGTGACTCGGTTAGGGTGAGGTTCCCGTTGCCGACTTCGAGCATGTCGGCGTCGGGGTGGCCCCAGAAGTTTGAGTAGTTGAGCTCGAAGGTGAGCAGGTTGAGGATCTGCACCACTCGCGCCCAGTACGCTGGTTCGCAGCCTCACGTTAGCTTGTGGACGCGAGAGTATGGAACAGTACGTTCTGACTTACGGAAAATATCATCAGACATTCTCCACGAGTTTCCCGTCGCATTGCCCCAGGTGTTGACGTCCGCTTGCCCCCAGTCGCATATACTGTACAGAATAGTCCGATTTTGAGCCTCGAGCGCATCGCGCATGATCCTATACCGCAAAGCAGTGTTCGACTCGGTCCAATCATAGCCCATGGTCAAGAAGTTGTCGTTGCATAGTCCCGTGGTATTGGTACATGTACCATTGATCTGATCATAGTCGCCGTGGTTCGGACTCCCATCGGGAACGCAGGCGTTGCAGCAATCCGCCCATTCGCTCGGGACATTGCAGTTGTCGTACTTGAGATCTGGCCAGTGTGACGCAGTCAGCTCTGGGTGATGCACAGTCACAGAATGTTACCTACAGTCGATGCCCCACTCAGCAAAGGCTGTTGCGTCGACCATCTCATACCCCAAGCTCGCGGGATACCCTGCACACGTCTTTGTGCCGGCGCTGCTATAAATGCCTATTTTGAAGCCCATGTCATGGATCTTGGCAGCGGTCCCGTTGATGCCATCTGGGAACTTTGACAGGTCCGGGATGATGCGGTGGGTCGTGTTGTCTCGTCCGGTCTTGATGGACCAGCAGTCATCAACTGATGAATTGTCAGCATACCGTGCCAACACAGGGGAACTGCTTAAGAGATGCCTTACTGTTGACGTACTCGTACCCTGCATCTTTGAGACCCTTATTGCACGAGTATCAGTTATTGCACGGCTAGGATGGCTGAAGAGTGACATATGGGCTTACCAGGTCAATCAGCTGTTGGGCTGCACTGATGAATTTGTCCTCGCTAATGTCGCAGCCATACGCATTCCAAGAGTTCCCTTTGCGCCGGTTAGGTCACTGCAAACTCTCTTTCGTGATAGCTAACGTACAGCCGAGTGCAGGAAGTTTCCCTACGCCATTGGGCTGTACGAGGGCTAACACACGGCTCAGGTAGGCAAATAGTATCAAAATCCGAGGTAGCATCTTTCCTGTTCTTTCGTACATCTTGCTGAGAATGAGCAGCAGAGGAGGGATGATCGCCGAGCCACAGTACAACAATTCTTGCAGGATCGCATGCTATTATAAACCTCAAGAGCCGTGTTACATGTGATATGGTCCAGCATGCTTAAACTCGTTGGATTCACCCGTTTAGCCAGCAATGCGCGGAGAAGGTGCAAAGGATCTGCATAGTACTGACTTGGGAATGTAACGCAACGTCTAGAGACAGTTGCATGCGGGGAAGTGGAGTATTGCGTACAGATCCTCCCATCACAACCCTCAAACGCTTGTCGTTTGTAAGGAATATGACGTTCAAGGTACCTCCCTTATGTCACGCCAGTGACCCCTCCCCCGCACTCACTATTTATCGCACCGAAACCGACACAGGTAGCTCATGCGCAAAGTGATCTGTGGAGAATTCCTATGCAGAATTGGCGCCTGCTGGACGATGCAACAATCTTGATGTCTCTAGAAGAACAAATCTACATGAACCTGTATAAGCGCTCCGCAACGCCACCCATCAGAACCCCTTGCGAGACCAGTGCTTCCAGTCCTTCATACAAGCACAGAGAGGATGCTCGAGTTTTTTCAGTAAGCGCTATACAGGTCTCCGGCATCTCCACTCCTTAACGAAACTCCTCCTCCTTCTTCCTGCCTGCCCCTATTCTCATCCGGATCCCTATATGGCTTTCTCCGATCCTCGTCCTCACGCGGCCTAAAGCTGTCTCCTCCTCCTCGGCCACGTCCTCTACCTCGAAATCCACCTCGACCGCCTCCTCTTCCACCAGACGGTGCATACCGTTGCCCACCGCGACCGCGGTTCGCATTGCCTCCCCTAGAACCACTTTGCATCTCGAATCTATTGCCACCCGATCGTTGTTGCGGCCTTGGTTGCGTCATCTGCTGCGGTGGGCGATTCGATGGTGGTGCAGCACCAAGCGGAGGAAATTCGTCGTCCTTGTCGATTATCTCGTCCCCGCTCCGGTGTGGGCGCTCGGGAGCCGCATGCGGGAAGTAGCTTTGGTACGGATCCTCACCCCATCGCTCTTCGTCAATACGCAGCGACACCTTCTCTCCAACAACAGTTTCGAAGACGAATGCTTTCTCCTCTGGAACAGGTTGCCAGTTCTGTATTCGCGCTGCATCTATAGGCCTGGCATTCCTCCGCAGTGCTAGTACTACTGTTGGCGTTGGGTTCTCCGAGTAGACTTTCTGCTCTTTCGGGTACGGCTGGACCCTGGCTGCCCAGAGCTTGTTCTCAAACAAGGCCGTGCCAGTAACGCGCCATGTCACTTTGTTGCCAATGCCGCCAACCTTGTCGAGTATGCTGCGAGGTGCCGGACGCGGGGTGATGAGAATGTTATTTGCGAATAAGCGAACCTCGTTATTTGGAGTAGAGGAGGGGAGGTTTACGAGCGTAAGTAGCTTCTCGGAGGTTTCTGTGGAGATGATGTAGCCGGTGTAGAAAATTGTACGCTTGATCTGCCAAGGCGGCCGTTTGGGTAATATAGTGCCGGCGCGGACAGCGAGGTTGTGAGCATTGATAATCCGTTGTATTTCGGCTATCTCGGTGACAGGATCAAGACTTGTAGCCTTCTCGGAGACCTGCACAACCTCGGCGGTGATGGGTTTGCGTTGGTTGGGAAGTGAAGATGGAGTCGAGATAAGGGAGGTGTTGAATTTCGTAAAGAATTCGCGGAAAGAGTTTACGCTGATAGAGTTAGTAGGTGCAACCTACGAAGAAGCTTCAAGGAGACCTACTGCCCGACTCGATCTTCATAGACTCGAATTTCATCAGCCTCCCTGTACGTGTTTATAAGGTCAGCGAAGAAGGCCGTCTTGAACTGCATCGTACTTGTAATTGCTTGATTCGAAGGGCTTGCGACTGGTTTCAAGCAGATCATGTGGAAATCCAGCTTTCTGCTCTTAACAATCCGCTGCAAAAGCTCTCCGAATTTTGCTTCGGACCGCCCTGTCAGGAGAACATTCAGCGTGTCCTTCTGCTGCATCGTGAGCTCAACCAATGACACCTTCGTCCACAGTCAGCCTGAATGCCTCAAAGCCGGATTACCAGCGTACAATGTCCTCGTTCCACCACCCTTCCCATGCTCTTGGCTCCTCTTTCTCCAGGCCTTGACCTGTGCATGCGAGTATGCTTGCGTCGTGCCACCAGCCACCGTTGACGAACTGATCCTGCGCCTGAAGGAAGCCGATCGTTGGACCCTGCCATATTTGCTTATTCGGCAGTGGACTTGCGAAGACTATGTGAAGTCAGAGAAGCGCCAACAATGTTGTGAAAGGCTAGAAGTACCCACGAGTGTTGTCAAAGTCGTAAACGTGAATGGCTTTTATCTGCTGGATACCTATAGCACACCAAGTAAGCTTGAGCTTCAGGCTAAGAGTGTACTGGGTGTTGCAACTAACTCGGAAGGTCTGAGTTAATGGTTGACCACCTCTTTAAGCCGGTAACGGTATACGAGGTGGTCTTGGAAATCACCCCATTCGTACCGTTCATCGCGCCGTTGCTCGTGCTGTCAGCCGCGGGAATGCTTGTCGAAGTGTACATCTTCAGAGTATGACGAGTGTGACCTGATGAACGCCGACGACTAGGCGATAGTCATGAGAACTGGGAAGCGACCAATCGTCGAGACCAAGCCATCGCATAAGAAAGAATTGAAGACCACTTCTTCCCTCGAACTTTCATCCGAGTCAGTCAACACGCGACAGCCCTACGGGCGATCACCGTGCGGCCCGCTCCGGTGGCGTTGCCAGCCACATCTTAATCCAGGACATCTGCCATCCTTTGTCCCTCTATCAACGGCAAAGTGCATGGACAGTGTAGAAGGCCGCAAGAATCCGACACAGTCAAACTGTCTTCCAGCAGACACGATATCATCCACAGTTGGCCCTCAAAAGGCGCAGGAACCGTGCGTTATCTGCTTAGAACCAATATCCGAACGCGCAGTTGCGGTCCCTTGCAATCACTGCAGCTTTGACTTTATCTGCGCAGCCAGCTGGCTTCAGGAATGTTCACAATGTCCGCTATGTAAGGCAGAAATTACCGCACTAGAATATGATTGGCGGTCACCAAACGATTACAAGAGATTCCGGGTGCAGACAACAGCGACACCTCCTCAGCAGCTGAGATCCTCTTACCGCAGTCGTAACTTTCCTCCTCGAAGGCCCAGGACACACCATAACACTACCAGAGAAGTCCAGCCAGATATTGCACTGCTGCAACGACGCCACGTGTACTGCCACAATCTATACTCCCTCTACGTAGGGTCGAACCGGGTCTCCCAGTTCCGGGACTTCACGCCTCGAGATTTCGCGTCAAGCGCAGTCCTACAATCCAGGGCTCGAGAATGGATCCGCAGAGAGCTCCAAGTGTTTGACTTTCTCTACCCATCATCTAGTATCACTTCAGCGTCTTCGTCCTCAGACCTACGGGCAAACAACGCAGAATTTCTCTTAGAGTACGTCATAGCCATACTCAAGAGTGTGGAGATCAAGGGAAGCAGTGGGCAGGCCGAAGATATGTTGCAGGACTTTCTTGGTCGGGATAATGCCAGACTCTTTCTACACGAGCTGGAGGCCTGGTTGAGAAGTCCGTATACCTCACTTCAAGACTGGGACCACCATGTTCAGTATCGGAAGAAGATCCCCGTCATATTCGACGCGAGTGATCATGCGAGCTCTTCGTTGGACGAAAGTTATCATCACAAATAACATGTGCTGTGAATAGCACTCCGAGTTGGTGGCAAGGCGGCTATCCCTCGAGTTACGGTGGTCGGGCTTACAATCACCGCTTGTCACTAAGAGCACCTTCTGGACCACTAGAGGTCCAGGACTGTCCAATGATACGCGGGTGCGAATCAGAAATACGTTGCGACAATACATGACCGTATCTAGGTCGTTCCGTACACTCAGGTCGAGGAGTCGCATGAGCAAGCGGCCGTTTGGAGTTGCAATGAAATCCCCAAGACATGCTTCGCATTCTCTATATTTAGTCTCGGGAAAGATGGATATTTGCCCTAGGTCGCTTAGCCTCTCCTCAACGATGCATAGTGCAGTGGTAGGGTACCTTGTCTTAAAGATCTCAGTCCACTCGCTCATGTCTTTTGCAGTGCGCAGACCAGCACGACCCACGTTCCGCGGTCTTACAAACACGGGGCGTGCAGGACATCTGACTTATCACTTAGGTACATGAACTCGACGTGGTCGCAACATCTAATGATAATACACCACCATCTCCCCACTAGTATATCTTGCATCGATGTAAACAGCAATCTACGCCAAAGCACTTGACTGTGAATATACCTTCGAAAAATCGCCCCAGTTCCCGTAAACAGCCTCAATTCTTCCTAAATCTCTCAACACATCAGCTACCATGACTCAAGCGAAGAATTCATTTGCGGTGTTCTGCACTGTCGAAGTCTCAAAGAAGGTTTGATGAACGCATGCGTCAGCCTACAGCAGAATCAAGCACTGACACATTCTGGCGTACGCTCAGATTCTTGACAGCTTCCTGGAATCTGCCTATGCCGCTTCCAAAGTGAAAGACAGATTCTGTTTCGTTACCTCAAAAGCCGCCGATGCACCTCTTGAGCCCGCAGAACCACCCGTGGACCGCTCCATCACAGGACCTTTCGATCGCGCTGGCGGTCCCCCAGCTGGGCTGATGCTTGACTTCGCCGAAGCTGAGCGCCAAGATCTCGATCTGAAATACTTCGCCATTCTGGATAAGTACACAGTTCAGGACGGCTCTACTTGTATTCTCGGCGATGCCGTTGGAGCACATTACGTCCGTGCACACTTCAGCCAGTCACTGGTTGCCCTTCAGGCTCTCAAGGACACCAGCAAGGATTTTCCCGACCTATGGCTTGACGCTGCGCTTGGTGGCGGTGCTATCCCACGTCAGGAAGGGAAAGGATATAAGTCCATCACAGACTCGCCGGAAGTTAGGGCGTGCATCAAAGACCTTGAGGAGCGTGAGAGCCAACCTCATGATCCGAAAAAGGATCAGCCATATGCTGTTTTCTGTACTGTAGACGTTCCTCACGAGGTATGTGACTAAGTGGATCGAGTTAGTGAGTAGTTCAACGGCTAATGCTCCAACATAGATGCTACGAGACATTCTCACTGAGTCCAAAAATCCTGAAACCAAAGGTCTATGCATCCTAGACAGCCTCGAACCTAATCACAATACGGGGACTACCGGGAGAGTACCCCAAGATTTTAGATCTCCGTTCATCGGTAAAGACTTCCTCTCGGTCCTTAAATTCGTTCGAGATAAGCTTCCCGCTTCAGCGTTGAACAAAGACAAGTTTCTCATATTGGACTCCCATACGCTTTCCAACCGATCAGTTCTTCGAGTTGATGCCAAGGGCTCATACTTGCCGGACACGGAGGGCGACGAAATCAGAAAAGCGATGATTTGCGCAAGGAATGATTTCGATACCGCATGGATCACTCTGAACGATGCGGTCAATCCAAGCAGCGATGAAGTTGCATCAGAGAGTGCGATCAAAGGGGGGAGTGTATGGCTTCTAGTATCAGCCCTTGTTTGGACTCTCATGGCATTCACTTGAGTTGGATACAGATGACTTATACGTTAAGACATATCACCCCAACTCCGCTTAGGAGTCAGCGCTACAATAACAGGGAGCGATCAATCACCAGGCCATCGGTGTCATAGTGCGGAGTACTGAGAATGCCTTGTTACTTGGTGAGTCGATCGGATTTCTCCATAGTACTTCGACGGCGGGTGAGTCAATTGTTGTAAGGCCGGCAATATTCTGGTGTGGCGCGCGTCCGCCTAACAACAATTGACCTCCCGGCGTCGAAGTACCTGAAGATGAAGGGGCGACTGTCAGGCTCATCTCAGGCGCAGATCCAGGCAAGCCACAGGCGGGTGGCTGCCCGCAGATCGCAGGGCTATTTTTGTTTGGACTCAAGCCTTGAGATCGTGAGGCCGATCTTCACTTCTAGAAGTGTTTGTGCGCGACTATTTCATAGAGCATACAACTTGCGCTCGGACGTTCTTTGTACGGCGGATGGGCAAATCCACGGTTTATAGACTCTTTGTGGGTAGTTGCGTTGGACTTTTGTGAACAACGGATCATATGACTTCTTCCTCACAACCTTACGTTACTTTTAGGTAGTCCCCTAAGTGGTTCGCCATCGGATATTTTCAGAATCAAGAGATAAGGTAAGCTCTGACTACTCGGAGTATCTGGTCCCCGGAAACCGAGAAGATCTGCATTAAGCTAAGTGCGGGCTCCCTGGGCTGTGCCAACTCGGTGCAGCTGAGTGCTGGGCTTGATCCAATTGTCAAAGCGTTAAAAGATCTCTGTTGCTGCTTACTCAACGTACGTCGTGTCGAAAACGGGGCGTGCGGCCGGTCTCTGATCACGTAAAATACCTTGGCACGGAGCAGCATTAGCCTTCAGGATAGTCCGAGGGGTCGTAGACAAGATCAACTACCGCTGTCGAGTGCCCCACGGGGCTTCCATGATCCGATTAATGTACTCCTACTTCGTAGGTCTCTCACACAGTATGATGACCCCTGCGCCGATCAAATCTATCTCCTCGTTGATACTGTAAACGGTACTGGGCACGTTAAACAGGTCGTAAAACCTACGCCGCGCCTTGCAAGATCAAGGAGCCTGTATGAGATTGGGGACGCTTGCAAAGATGCCGAGTGGCATGAGCGTGCTGGATGTCATTTCGACAATGTCTAGGCACTTTGTGCTTACTAACTGTCTGCCAACAAATCTATCGGCATAAACGGTTGATTTGACGGACATAGAGGGGGTACCTCGAGCGGTACAGATCTACGCATCTACGCCGTACGGCGCTCCGGTCGGGATCAATCACTATGACAGCCTCACCCATGGTTTAGACGGCTTTGGTCTTGGAGACTGTCAGTGGCTTTGGCGATGCAAGCCTCAAGAGCAGTCGACCAGACGAATTGATTTCCTCGGCCTAAATAGATAAGCTTTAATTGATCAGGTTCTCGAACCGGTCCTGATAGCGCCAAAAGCCACAGAGCCCAGGGTCCAGGTTCTACGCGCATCGCGCCAGTCCGAATGCGGTACGCGAGTACGAACAAGGTTGTGACAATAAGATGTCTCTTGTGCGCACTCTGATCTGTCAGGAGACTGCAGCGGCATTAAATACATCTTGTCTCAGGATATGCCGTTTGCCTTCCACGTTTTCGTACCACGTTCGCATTGTTTATCGAAACATATTAAAGAGTGTACATCAGTCGTTAACAATTGCGGGGAAGCGTGTCTCAGATCGCGAATAAGCTTAACCGGCCATGAGTGGTACCGGCTCAGTCAACCCTGCGACGATCCCGCAGGTGAGAGATCCCGAACCACGTTTCGAATAACTCTATACTGATTCTCAATCAAGCAACTACAACGACCAAAATCGTCTCGCTCAGCATCATATCCTGCTGCAGTTGAACTCGCAACGAAACCAAGCGTATCGAAGAGTAGATCCACCCAGGCAAAACAACCGTCCCATGTCAAAGATCTATCTCGCCGGCTTGAGACAATAAACCGCCAGAAGAATGCGCATCAGAAGCGGCGTTCGTTGAGCGAAAACCAGGTTGCTACCATTGGGACGATAACCGTCACTTCAGCGCCCGCGCCGTACATACCACGCAATGCAGCGCAAGCATTTGCGCAAACCACAGATATGGAGGCTTTCGGCAGAGGCAAGTCAATGGCTGCGCAAACATCTCGATCCAGGTCAGAACTCGACTCCTCGATGACCAAGCAAGAGCCCATTCCCACGACCGCAATGGACCTGAACCAGCTTTTCGAAGCTCGCAACACCAATTTTCAGTTCTTCGACCTGAACCTCGTTACGGAGCGGCAGCGTCTATACAATGCAGGGCTGAAGCAACTCTCGCCAAAGGTGACTGCGGGCGTAGCCCGACCCGTATTCGAGAGGGCTCGCTCCGAATTCCCAGCAGCTATCGATAAGTCTACTAAGCAGATGACGCGGGAGCGACCCAAGTCGGCAAACTTTGAGCGACCAGAAACTTCACTCTTGGATAATACCTTGACGGGACATAAAGACAATGTTGCAGATCTTCCAAAACAGCGGCCCCGCACATCGCGGTATGACCGCACGAACTGGGCACAAGCCAGTCAATCTGGAGAGGCGGCATTCCGTTCTTCGTTACAGCATCAAGCACCGATACCGAAGAAGAAAGGTAGCGATGGGAACGGAGCTGTCAACAAGACCGCAGGCGCACGAACGTCTTTTCACGAACAGTATCGAGACCCTCTACAACAGGGCATGATAACCGAGGCAGTCCGCATACTTCGCGAACAAGCAACAGCGCCAGCTGCGCTTGCCGATGCGGATAGCCAGACGCCACAGAGCTATCCCAACGTCATCGACATTAGCGACGTATCCTTCCCGGTATCGTCAAACCCCGTATCGTCTCGACCTCTTACAGCCGTTGGCATTGAAGATACTGCGAGGGCAAAAGCAGGCAAAGAAAAAGACGCTCGAGGCTTCAGTTTGCGGAGACTTTTCAGAACGAAAGAGGGTAAGAAGGATGACGAGAAGGATTCTAAACCCGCTCAAGCAAAGACTTGGATGGACATGATAGAGCAGATGGGCGTAAAGAATGGGATCATGCTCGACGATGAGCGTTGGGAGACTCCCATTGTGAGGTATTGAGCGAGAGACTTAATATTGATGTTATATAGTGGAAATGCATCTTTGGATCAGCATGGGTCTATTCTTATATAGATGTTTTGTCTTGGAAACGCATTTTTTGGATTAGCGATGAGTTTCTGCGCATGGTAGATGTTACTGCCTCCAGGGGCTGATGCTAATACATCCCTTCTCAAGTACCTATTTGGCCGCTGCACAGCTCTCCAAATAGCAGGCAATAATGAAACCGCTTGTGATACCTTTAATTCTGCGTAGGTAGGTACTGATGTCCTGCGTAGATGTACGTCATTTGCGCGGACGCCGGCCGCAACCTGCCGGCTGAACCCAGCCCGTCCCTTTCGATCACCATGATAGCTGTTGTATTACAAACCACTTATTTACGCTTCTACGCCTAGTCCATCGAAACCAAGCCTCCGAAGGACTCTTTTCACTAGCTTCGTCCGCACAACCGGCAGTTGAAGCACAACCACTCGCCGATAAGGCGACAAATCAGTAACTCGTGGCACATCCAGAGCATTTAGAGACAACCGTTCGGAAGCTCGAAACTTACTCATTTCCAATTACAATGTCGTACGCAACAAGCGCGGAACCAAGTCATCCAATTGCAATATAACACCAGTCTTACGGTCGGGCCATGGCTCTACGTTGTCACGAATCTCTAGACTACTCGTCGCCGGGGCACTGCTACGCCGTAGACCACATGGCGCTTGAAGTGACATGACGCTTCCAACCCCTTCCTTCCTGCTGGGGCTATTGGTGCTCGCCTACTTCGCCTCGTTCATCCTCCTTGCCATCCTCCGTATCATCACTGGTGTATCCATTCAAAGAGTTGGAATATATAGCCTGAAGCGCATAAGGTACACACTCAAGGATGGTGTTAGGATCGAGATTGGGAGCCTTGGCTTCAACGTACATCGGCCTTCATTTGCACAGCCGACCTGGCTGAGCTTGGTGCTGTCGGACTTGCAGGTAACACTCGATGTGGAAGCTCTCGCTCGGGACGACAAAGCTGGAAAAGCAAACGGGAGCCTGGGTAAGAGCCACGACTATGGCAGCGAAAGCTCCAGGCCTGGCCCTGGCCAGAGCCATGTTCTTGGCGGTGAGGATGCAGGAGATCCACGAAGTCGGACCTGGGGGAGGCTTATGAATCTGAAAGAGCGGATCAAACGGCTACACCGAAGTCTAAACTACATCCAATGGATAGATGTCGTCGCAGCGAGCTCTTCATGTGTCATCCTGAATGTAGGGATTTGTCAGGTAGGAAATCTGACAATGGCCGTGGACTCACGGAGCAACACGGTGGATCGGAGACGCTTCTTCTTCCATAAGAAAGGCAAGTCAGATGGCAAGCGCCCGGCAGAATGGATCTTTACTCTTCGAAACGTGCTGTTCACCCCCGATGGCAGGGAACCCACCGAAATCCTGGACAATGCCACGCTGAACATCCATGGTATGCTTTATAAAGAATTAGAAGGCCTTCGAGATGCGTCTGTTGCGCTTAACCTTGGCCGCTTGCAGATTCCTTATGATGACATCCAGCATGCCATCAATCGGCTTACGCATTACAGGAATCAGTACAAAGACTTCTCTGCGTATAATGGTGATGCTGGACCTTTAATGGCCAACGATGACCAAGAACATGAACATCCTAGAAAACGCGAACAACAGCTTATCCAAACCGTTTCCGATTCGAAGGAGTTTCTAAGCTCAATACTGCGAGGTATCCAGGAAGTCCAGTTTGCTATAACCTACGTTGGATTTTCGAAGCTTGTACGATCCGTCCAGCCAAGCAGTTCTCCAACCTATCTGAATGCGTCTTCTAAGGAACTCAGCGTAGATCTCGTCCGCATGGACCCTAAAAGTCCGGCACACCGTATGTACTTCTCGCCTAAAGACATCGCTCATCAAGCTTTACTGGCGGCTGTATCAATTACGGTCGGTGTGGATACGGGAAGTGATCGTCCTGAAAAACTTGTCTATATACCTATGGCCACCATGACCATGAGGACTACGCTACCTTCAAAGACGATCCAACTTTCAGAAGACGCAAACGCTCTTGAGCGTAATGCCAACATCCTTGCTGTCAATACGGTCATTACATCGCCCTCCGTAGACCTGGATCCCACTCATTTGCCTCTCGTTCTTGCGCTTTTAGAAACGCCAGGTACGGCTTCTTCGAAGAGTGCACAGCCTCGACATCACCTGATCTCCAGACTTCTGCCGAAATCAAGCATAAAACTATCTGTCCACGAGCCCGTCATCAGAGTTACCTTGCCACCAGCGGACCGGAAAATGAGAAACGAAGGTGACTTTGATCTACTTATTTTGATCCTGTCCAATTTTCATATGGACATCAATTCATCACACTCAGACGGTGGTGAGCTTGGCTATTCGGTTGCAGCCAATTTACGGACGGCTTCCCATCAGCTGTACTATCAGACAGCTGCAGGCGAAAAACACGATCTATTAGTAACCGAAGCAGTCGAGCTTGGAGTCCAGATGGTTGCAACTCCCGAGCTCCGAGTCGTTCTGTCTGGGAAGTTGCAAACAGTTCAGGCCTTTTTAATTCGATCTGAAATTAGTAAAGGTCTTCGTCGCATACTGCGAGAGCTACGCAGTAGTGTTAAACCCGACAAGATGAATAACCCGAAGACTTCCAGGTATCCCAACTTCTTGAGGAATCTCCCACCTTGGTTAGTAGAGTTCCAGTTCGAAGGCTCTGACTTGAGTGTGGAAATAGCTGGTTTTGACCCAGACTTCCCGCAGTACGGACGTGGAATCGCACTTCAGCTAGAATCCTGGACCGCTGAGTACAAGGCTTACCGCACTGACGCGAAAGAGCAACGTCCTATGAAGCGGAGATCGATTAGCATGGCACTCCTGCCGGGCGAGGCATTGGCGAGTAGTCCTCATCGTCCACCTGCGTACAGAGATAAGGACTCGACTGGCGGCCGGCGTCTTGCTGTTCATGTCCATGGGTTTGAAACTCTGATTATTGAGTGTGTACAGCAGTCGGAGCCGGAATCTGTTATCGCTTTACCCCGTTTCGAGGTTGCATTTAGCACGTCAAGCGATCACAAAAGCCCCATTTTCCATATCAACTCGCATATCAAAAGCTTGTTTGTGCAGTATTCGCTTTATCGCCATTACGCGGTCGGTGCAGCCGTAACAGTCTTGACAAGGACGTTCGCTCAGGACCAGCTCAAGCCAGATGTAATTAGTCCCGAAGTGGCTGAGATCGTGGACTCTATAGGAAGCACTTATTCGGAATCGCCCATGTCTCAACAGGCTGAAATAATTACCATCGACCTGAAAGCAAGTTTCGTTCAAATCAAGGCAACGATGCCTGACGATCCGTTGCTCATGTGGCAGTGCTATGACCTCTACGCGGGACGTCATCGCTGGTCAACTCCATTTGTTGGCGCTCGTTTGATGCGCTTATACGTTGAAGCCCCGCTTGCTAAGGGCGTATGGGCGCGGGTTGTCAGCGTGAAAACTCCACGCGTTGATCTTCGAGAATTCCGAAAGAAGTCTGGCCAGACGTACAATTCCGTAAAGTCCATCGATTTTACCTCGGACGCTATTCGGATTGCGGTTCCCCATCAGCTAGTCGTGCACAAGATATTTGATAACTTTGTCAATGTCGCAAAGACCGCTGCGCAATTGCAGCATCGCTTCAAGACAAGAACCAACGAGTACATTTTGAAAAAGCATCCAGAAGGTCCTAAACATGTTCCAAGGATATCACTACGCGTGCAAGCTTTTCTCTTCGAAATCGAAGACGGACTATTCGAGTGGAAATTGGGAACAATCTACAGGGTCGGCCTCGTAGAACAAAAGCAGCGACTGGCTCGAGAAGAAGCATACCGATTGAAGATCAAAAAAATGGCTGCAGTGAACGGACATCGCGACACTTCACGCCTAGGAGCCCATTCAGCACAACAGCGTGGTAGAAGTTCATCATCCGGCCGAACCGAGAATGGTAAGCAAAACAAAGGCCAAGATCATAGAGGGCGCCGGCGTTCGTCCTCTCAGCCCGAAGGACATGGTAGAAGGATCCGCTACGACCCAGCTGGCACTTGTGGCCTTGGTATCACCGCACAACGGACTGCAAAGCAGGCTTGGGAGAAACTTCAACATCTGAACGCTCAAAGCTGGAAGAAAAGAATTGATAACGCCATGAACTTCCAAAAAGATGCCATTTCCGACATTAGAGCAATGTTCTGGGGTCTTGATAATGTCCAGGACGCCATGGATCACAAGGAAACGATACTTTCTGTGCCACAACGCCCAGCTCTCATGGCTGTATTGATGAGCGATGTTGACATCTTAGTTGAGAAACCGTCGTTCCCTATGACAGAGCTGCCGCAGTTTCTACATAGGATTGGCAAGGGTATGCCATTCGATATGGCATATTCGCTTCTGATACCTATGCACGTGCGGATCAATACCGGCGAAGCTCGCGTTTCTCTGCGGGACTATCCGCTTCCGTTATTACATATTCCAGCTATTCGCCCTGGGCAGTCTCCAAGACTTCCCAGCTGGTCGCTGTCAACAGATTTCGTGATCGCTGAAGAGTTCCGAGATGATCAATCGTCTCGACATGTCAAAGTATTGGTCGTACCTCCTGAGAAATTCGATCCAGAGACGAAGAGTGGTGGCTTCGCCATAGATGTTCGGCGGACTGTGTCTCCCGTCAAGACGTACTCAGACATTAGCGTGGATATCAATACCGGCTATGCTACCAAATTTAGCTGGGGAAGTTCTTACCAACCGGCAATTCAGGATATGATGCAAGTCATTGAGGGTTTCACCAAACCGCAACTGGATCCATCGGAGAGAGTAGGGTTTTGGGACAAGATCAGACTGAGCTTCCATTCGAAGGTCAACGTGGCTTGGAAGGGTGATGGCGATGTTCACCTCATTCTCAAAGGTAAATCACCGTTCATGATATCTACGTCCTGTACTAATGCTTTTGTCAAGGAACTCGAGATCCTTATGCTGTTATGGGTACCGGTGCCGGATTTGTCATGGTCTGGCGAAATGACGTTCGATGGAGCCTTAGCCAGAGCGACGATCCGAAGAAGTTCATGATCGTTGACAGTGGGGACTACATACTGGCTATTCCAGACTTTAGTCATTACGCACGCCAACACCTACAATTTGAAGGCGTGGACTTGGACGCTCGCAGTAGTATTGACAGTGAAGCCAGTTGGAAGAGCTCAGCCATGTTTAAAAAGGTTGTCACAAAACTCTCTGGAAACGTTAGATGGCTTGCCGGCTTGATGTTCGAACGTGACACGGAAGACCACGGTCGCTCGTTTGAGTTTAAGCCGCACTACGAAGTCATCCTTAAAAATCCGGAACATGCAAAGGCACCGCCTGGAATGGTAAACCCATTACGCTCGAATGAAAAAGGGGAAGCTAACAGCGCTTTAGGTTTACGATGCCTTCAGGGGCTTTAGGAGTCATCACATACATATGTCTATAGCAGTAGCTGCGCCGCTTAATCGGGATTGGTCAGTCACGAACCTTCAGCCGTCCACCAACTATAACACCGTTCACCTATCTCCGCGGTTCTTCACACACTTCTTCGCCTGGTGGTCAATGTTTTCTGGCGTCATGGCACTGCCTATTAGGCAAGGACGGCTATGGCCAGGTGTCGACAAGTCGAGCAAGAAATTTGGTCGTCATCTAGCAACCTTCAAATACAATCTCTTGCTGTCTCCGCTCTTCATAGCCCATGTATACAAGCATAAAGAGGCAGAGGAATATAGGGACAATGTGGTGAAAGCTACGGGCTTGAAGATTCGATTGGATAGCTTCATGCTTGACCTCCATCAGCGGAGAGAATACTTCAAGACAGAAGTCAAAGAGTTGAAGAAACAGATGGAGACTACTGGTATGCGGATAAATGAAGGCCAACTCGATTTCATCTCTGCCGATATACGAGCCATAGCGTCGGACATTACGGGTACCGACTCTAAGGACCTTGAGAAAGCGACAGACGAAGAGCTGGCTGATTACCAGCCAACTCAAGCGGTACCGAATGTCGATCTATCACGCTTCATCATACCTGACAATGACTTTGCGTGGATCGACATGGACGACTTTGTTGAGATAGATTGGATTCTCCCGGCTGAATCGAACCCCGAGACGAAGATACTGCCTCTGGCATTTGCACCTAGGTTCACTTACTTCCGTCAAACAGATCATCATGGCACTATCTCCGGCAATTCGAATAGACATTCTCCGTTTGGTAACGAGGCAACGCACTTCTGTGTCATCTCCGGGCAGAATGATCCTCGCCGTGTACAGACTGATCTCATTACGGGAAGACTGCAGAGTATAATACAACAGATGAGCGATCATGAAAGGAACGTCGGCGACTTTGAGCTCAAAGTTGTTCAGGGTATCCAGCACGAACCTGAAGAGCGACGTAAGCTTGATTTACTCCATGAACATAGCAGTGTCCTAGAGAGGAAGAAGGAGTTCTTGGATGCAATGTTGAAGAACCTCGAAGAACATGTCGAGTCAGGTAATTACTCCGCAATACCTGAGCCTGAGACTCGAATGGGCGAGCACGGATCGGACAAAAAGTCGCACCACTCCCCTCGGCTTAACGGCGCCGATTCACCTCTCGTGGATATGGTAACCAGTTTCAACAATCGATTCATAATCCATAATGGCCAGATTAAGTGGAACAATTCTCTTAGAGATATAATCCTTCGGTACATCCACCAAGTAAGCCAAAGGCGTGGCTTCGTGTACTACATGTCCAGACGAGCCGTGAAGTTTATCCTGGATATTGTTGAAGAGCAGAAGAAAGCAAAAACCTCATCAACCCCGTCTAAAGAGGACCTCAGTCGATCTACGTCACTCAATACAGAAGATGAGACTGAGGTCCAAGATCGCATAGAACAGCTCCTTCAGGATGGGAAGAAATTCGTGGATGCCAACGATCCAGAAGATGACGATTCGAAGAAGCCGACCGCTGAGAACGTTGGAGAAAACCTGGCCCGAGAATTCATTCCTCAGAACACTTACATTGTTCGTCTGATCGCACCCCAGATACAACTGCAGAGCGAGAAGAGTTCCAAGTCGGCTGTCCTGCTCACGGCAAAATCGATGCAACTCAAGGTCATTCAGATTATGGACAAGGATAGAGTTGCTGACGACGTCAGTGGTCTTGTACAACGCAGGTTCGCTGCTGAGATGGATAATGTGCAATTCTTCGTCACCTTTCAAAAGAACTTCTCAACAGATATGCTACATATGTACCTAGGGAACAGGTATGGAGCTCCCACTGGTTCGTCATGGCCGCCATGGGTACCTATGGAAGTAATGTTTGACTTTCATGTCAATCCGTATGGTTTTACGAGGGTGGTGCAGCGAACTTCAGCAAGCCTTCGTTACGACAAGTACAACACCTTGCGTCTCAAATACAATGACAATGTGTCACGAGCCGACGGTGGCACAACAAAGAAGGTTGATAACGCAGATAATCGCATTGACCACATATGGATTGACTTTCCGCGGCTCCGCGCCATTTGCGATTCCAGTCAATACTACGCCATATATCTCATCATATTCGACCTCATCCTGTACAGTGAACCCCTCGAAAAGACGCGTAGCGAAAGGCTCGAGAAGATCATGCTGGCCTCTGATTTTAGCGATCTAAGGGGCGCCCCGGAAATGGTCATCATGTTGCAGGAGCGCATTAGGCAGCTCGAAGAAATCAAGCTGCACTTCGACATTCATGAAAAGTATCTTGATCGGCAAGGTTGGCTGGACCGGATTTCCATGGATCAGGATCTTATCAGCTGCGAGGATGAGCTTTTCTTCATGATGAAGGCGATAACTACATCTCAGCGACGATCCGATGACCGCAATCACGCGTCTCAAACGAACGGGTTATTGAGGTGGTATATGTCCTCTGATGAGATCGTTTGGCATCTTATAAGAGGAAAGGACGAGCCTCTACTGGAGTTTCAGCTTCAACGTGCAGCATACGAAAGGACGGATAACAATGATGGATCGAATCTGAACTCGATGGAGATTTCCAGGTTCCGTGGCTTGAATTTGATGCCGGATGCGCTGTATCCGGAAATGATTGGACCGTACTTTGACGACATTAGATCAATTGCGGGAGGGCGCGATACCAAGATGCTGAGGGTTCATTGGTATATGTTGGAGGCAATTGCTGGCATACCTGTCATGGATCATTTCGAAGTTAACTTGTTCCCTTTGAAAATTCAACTAGAACGGGAACTTGGGAAGCGGCTTTTCGAGTACATTTTCCCTGGGGTTGGATCTGCAGCTTTCGAGAACGGAAGCTTTTCACCGCTCATGGTCAAAAACATGACTTCGCCGCAAGAAGAGGATGAAGGTGTCGGCGAAAACCTGGAAAGAGATCCCACTACGAGCCGACCGCAGGAAGCCCAAGGGCAAAGCTCCGGTCGAGAGCAAGGGACAGGCACCGGTCCAGGGTCTCTCGATTCGAGGTTGACACCTACCTTGACACTCCCTGACAGTCGTCGTCCCTCGTCCTCTCAGTCCGGGAAGATGCATCTCAGCCAAGACGGCCATACCCACCACTTTACTCTCTTCCACTCTCACAAACCCCAAACCGCGTCACATTCCGATGGCAAGCGGCTCAACCGGAAGACAGACGCTTCTTCAGACAATTTGAGTGCAATGTCACGTGCATCTCAACCTCCTTCATCATCCGACTTGGCGAGCATGAACGACGGTAATACTGAGCACGAGAAGCGGAGGAAACATCTGTTACGCCGCAAAGGCTCGGCCCCGAAGGATGAAACAAAGGACGGCAAGAAGAAGAATGAGCGCTCTGATGATCTAACACAGATGATGTCCCGTGCCTCGAGCTATATGACGCTAGCTTACGTCAAGATTCCATCCGTCGTGCTTTGCCTCTCATACAAAGGCAAAGGCCACCGTAACTTCGAAGACGTGCATAACCTCGTATTCCGCATGCCGACGCTGGAGTACAGGAACAAGACGTGGTCTAATCTAGACCTTGTCCTGCAGTTGAAGAAAGACGTCATCAGAGCACTCATCTCGCACACCGGCGCCATAATCGGAAACAAACTCTCGCACCATCGCCCAGGCAAAGCTCAGCAGTCTAGACTGAGGGATCTAGCGAGCCACAGCCAGATCCTAGCAAGCACCCAGGATCTAACCGCGTCCAGAACTGGCAGCGAGAGCGGTAGCCAGCGCGACGTATCGCCCATAGGCCAGTCCAGCGCAAGCTTAGCCAGCCGCGCAGACTCTGTCTCCTCGACTAAGGAGCCGTCGGAGAACGGTGCTGTGGGGAGGTTAGCAGTCATTCCAGCCGGTGTCGGGATCGGCGCCGTGGGGTTGGGCATCACGGAAGAATCGCAGCCGACGCTGAGCGCGCATAGGGAGTTTGTGCGTAAGCAGATCGCGGAAGATAGGGAGATGGGCAAGACGGGGAATGCGTTGAGTAGGCATTTGTCGGGGTTGACTTCGAGGGCGAGGGAGAAGGAGGGGATTGATGGGGAGAGTGAGGAGAGGTGAGTTCTTACGTCCAATGTCTTTCTTGGTGGAATAGAGACTAATGTGGATGTTATCTGCAGTACGAAGAAGAAGAGTGCGTTGCTGTTCGGGAAGAAGATTTTGCATTCGTTGCCACACCCTCATTGAGGGCATACCGGCTGAAGTGGCCTGCTACGTGGGCGGATTCTTGCTTGTGTTTCACATATCGACTTGTGATTTACGCATAGCGTGGCGTTGGAATGTTTTTGGTTTTGGGATGCGAGTAACCATTCTCCCGCGCGTATATATCCGCGCGGAGATACGGAGTCGGCGGCGATGTATCGGACGTATCTTTCTTTTGTACAGAACTAGCCGTTTCTGGAAGTGGTATATAGATATTGCCGCGAGGAGAGTCTAACACAAAAAGTCAGGTTCTCGGAATATGTTCGAGAACAACCGCAATGTTCAATATAGGTTTTTAGCTCACAGGAGCCAGTGGATGCCTCGCCAAATTGGCTCATTAAGCCTGATGGTTGAAGTTTCGATATACAGGATACTGGAACATCGCGCATTTGTGGACCGCGTCTCCCAACGTGAGTAGCAAGAGTGAAGCGTTTAGATTTTGGATAGGAGATAGATATTACAGTTCACACGGGTGGGTCATTCAGTAACCACCTGCCACTTTACAGTGCCGCCTTGGCCTGCGGCTGCGTCGTCGCTCCCGGCGTCAACATCTGCAAGGGACGAATGTCAGCACTTTGCTCCCCTCATTTCACTTATCCTCATCCCGCTCTTTTCCCTCCTACTTCTCACTAACCCTTTACTCCCGACCACCTACTTCCATCCCTCCTTCCCATCCCTCAAACCCCAACTCGAAAACAAGAGACCATCAAGAAACTCACCTCATTAGCGCTCTTCTGCATCTGCATCTCCTTCTCCATCTCCACCATCTGCTGCTCCTCCGCGCACGCCAGCGCCCACGGCACCCCGAGCAACAGCATACTCGTGCTCACCACCCACAGCGCCCTGCCGCCCCACACACCCCCCTTCTTCAGCCACGAGGATGCGGTTGAGGTGGTGGAGTAGAGGGAGCGTCGGATGTGCGGGGGAATGATATCTTGCAGCGCGAGGACGCGGTCGTAGAGGGTTTCGTCGGTGGGGGCGGAGAGGTCATCGGTGGAGGAGGTCGTTGAGAGGATGGAGTCTGTGGGGAAGTGGAGAGGATTTAGCGGGTTGAAGG
>JAGFMK010000619.1:0-13626 GCA_021030975.1 Lichenothelia convexa | reverse complement strand
ATTGGTAGTAATAGGTCAGCTTAACCACTGTGCTAAAGACACGATTTACTTCCCCGAGTCCATGAATCAAGAGATAAGACTATGCCCTATCTAGGACATCCCCAGGGATAGCTCTGCAACCAACGCTCCCAGCAATTCGCTTTCTAAACGAGACTTGTAGAACTCATCAATCGAAACAATTTGAGCTATCGTTCGTAAAATATGGGCCGCGCGTTATGGAGTTATGGTTTTTCAAAGATTGGATGCCCACACAACAGGCAGCGGCCGGCCGCAACGCTGCGCGCAGCGAGTTTCCGGACGGTTAGCTGCTGATAAAACGGACTTCCTAGGATTACGACGCAACCACGCATCTAGGAGCTTAACCTTCTATACAAAACTTGTAGAGCTTGTCGAGTTCTACAACTTTTATATAGGATATAGAAAATTCTAGGTAGGTGCAGCTGAGTTATCTGTGTTGCAAGATTCCCTCATACAAAATCAAAGAGTCAAGCCGCAACCTAGCCACAGCCAAGCCACAGACCCTAAGCTAGGGACTTAACTTTAAAAGTTATCACCCACTAACCGCTTAAGGACTAGGACGGCTGAAAGAGCCTTGCAGGAGCTTCGGCTTAGGAAGGGGGGACTACTGTTACGAACCGATCCTTAGTCTAGGAGTTCTGAGCATGGAATAATGTTAGGCCGGGCCCGGGTTAGAGTGTTCTCCCCGCTTCGTCTATTCTAGCTTTCTCTCCCTACGCTTCGTCTTGTCTATCTAGCTAGGTATTACCTATAGATAATCTATAGTCTCTATATCTACTCTATATTCTAGTCTAGGTTACTAGGCTACCTAGCCACCGACCTTGATAGAGTTAAGCTATACCTAAGCTATAGCTGAGCTACTACCACTAAACCTAAGCCTAAGGCTATAAAACTAAGAGGTTCTAAGTTTAACTCTAGGTCTAAACTAAATTATAAAAATTCTAAGGCCTTATAGGAGCTTTAGCCTTTAGAGGGGGCCTACTATCACGATCTAATATTAGGGCTAGGAGTTTAGGGTCTAGATTATTATTAGGCTGAGGGCCAGAAGCTTATAAGGGGTTTTTCCTCCGACTTATATATTCTAGCTTCCTCTCTCTACGCTTCGTCTTGTCTATCTAGCTAGGTATTACCTATAGATAATCTATAGTCTCTATATCTACTTTATATTCTAGTCTAGATTACTAGGCTACCTAGCTACTAGCCTTTACAAATAGGATCGACCTATATTTAATAGAGATATACTAGCCGGTATATGGGATAGGTTACAATTAATAGCGTCTAGACTAAGTCTAGATACAGTCACTAAGCTATATTTACTAGGCCTATTTACTATAGTAGAAACCTTGTCTGATACTATAGAGCTCTTTTATTATATAAGCTGGTGCTCTTATACTGAATCCTTTCTAATAACCTCTAGAGATAGTATCCCTCATTGTTTAGCGATAACTCCTAAGCCGCCTATTATATATAGATAGTATAACTACTAGCTTAAGGATTAGTGGCTATTAAGTATTCTACTAGCCTAGTAATAAAAAGTTTAATGAGCTATAAAGACGAAGGTTAGATCTTAGTCTACTTTTAACTTGTTTAAACACAATCTATAATCCGGTAGTGTCCTTTTACTTCTACCTACTATACTAAAAGTTATACTCCGCCTTGTTCCATACTTTCTGTTATAGAGACCGCCTATAATACTATACAGATCTCCTAATATTAAATAACTCTAAAAAAAGTAAGGATTTTCTTTATTATTACTAATATACAACTATACCTATTATATTTACTATAATTAACGAGTTACTACGCCTACTTACCCCTATAACCTTTAAGATAAATCGTTTGGATCTCCCTCAGTAGTTTAATTAGGCCCTATTACTTTAGGTTATTACCAGCTCTGAGTTAACTATATTTCTTAGTTAATCTATATTACTCACTATAGGTATAACTAGAAATAGATCTACTAATATAGATAAAGATATATGTACTGGATTTCCCAATTTCTTACCGCTTAAAGGTTTTCTGTTATAATAAGCTAATTAATCTAAATACTAATAATAGTTGCAAATCTATATATAATAGTGACGAGTCTAGTAAGCGTGTCTACTATTACATGAATAACTCTAAGGTATCTATCCCTCTAAAGATCTTAATTAGCTCTACTTATGTAACCTCTTCAGTATATAACCTTAAGTAGATATATAGAGATAGCTGGTACTATTTAGAGCAGCCTGTGAGTAACTTCTATAATTTATTCGTGAACTTTATTTAAATAATAATATAATAGATTACTCAACCTTAAACTAGTAGAATAAGTGATATACCCTAGCCGCATGATTTATAAAGTGGTTCAAGCCCTCTAGCTTCTCTAAGCAGTTAGAATACCTACACTTGAATTCCTAATTAAATAGTCCCTACTTAATAGGATTTCTACGCAAATAACGCAATTGTTCGGCCTTTAATAGCTAGTTATTACCTATATAGACAAGGTAGACTTGGTTTATAAACACTATCAGGTATAGACTTTAAATAGTGTTATTATTCTCACCTATAAATGTTGTAATTGCCTATATTTTACCTTAATCTTCCTAAATACCTAAGTTTCTACTAGAGCCTGTATTAAGAGATCTGCACCGTTTCCGATCTCTATTATTACTAGAATCGGTCAAAATGCGCTTTGTACTAAACGCGCCTTTAGCCTTAATAGGCTAACTATCTTTGAGTTAAATAAAAGCGTTTTCTATCGAGGCTTTATATCGTTGGCTTTCCTATTAGTAGTAGAGGTTAACAAGATTGTGAATAAATCTAGCCCAAAGCTCTATAGCGTAGAACTCGTTAAGCTTGTCTAATAGTTGCAACAAGAATTTTATAATAGTAGCACGCTTATAGAGTTTATATTATATAATTACTCGAGTATTTTCCAATGTAGCCGTTTTATTTAGCTGCTTATCTATCTTAATAGTGTCGATAGAATCATGAAAGTCTAGGATAGCTTGATCTAGTTGCTATCTTCGCAATCTGTTTATTAGGTTATTAATCTTATACTTAATCTCTTTATACTGAATATATAGACGCGACCCCCTAGCAGCGTTAATAGGGTAATACCTCTAATCAGCGATCTCCTTTTTATAAAGTTCTCATTTTTTGCAAAGCTTTATAAGCTTTAAGTGCATATTTAGCTAATGCTTCTACTTCTTATTAAGCTCTATAGGTGCCCTCTCGTCTTATAATAGTCCTATCTATATAATAGATTGTATAAGGAGATCTTGTAATAGAGTTCTAAAATAAATCGACTGGAAATCGTGCTTAATAAGATTAGGTATATAAAACTATTTGTAAGTACTACCGTAATGGCCTATAGTCTAGTTACGCTCCTCTAGAGTTAGAACGCCTAGTAGAGTTTCAGTTATTAATAGAGATAGATCTAAGGAGTAGAGATACTTTTAAAGGGAGGGAGTAGCTCTAGGGGAGACCTTACTATTTATATTCCTACTAGATGCCTATTAAACCTGGTAAAGTTTAAGTAGATATTTGAAACCGGTAAGACGTTCTAACTATATAAAATAATTGTGATATTTATAATATAGGAGAGCTTTGCTGTGGGATACCTAGATACCGGCGGGTGTTTTTTTAACATTATAGAAGATAGGCTGTTTTTCTATCTCCTTCTTGAATTATAATTGAAGTATATCCTATTATAGCGGGATTTATAGATTAAAAATCTCTTTAGCGGAAGTGAACTTCCTTCTAAAAGCATTATCTATAAGGGCTATACTTATAATATGCGAAACAATATAGAAAGCGGGTATACTTTTAAGCCGAAATATGAACTTTTTTCTATTTCATAACTCTAGTCAGTAAATATATACTATTAGATAAGGTTACTAGTTTTACTAACTATCTACCTTTTCCCCTAGAATTCTTAATATATACTAAGTTTACTATTATAACGGTTGTGGTACGGCTAGAATCCTTTACGTCCTAAACCTTTATTATTAAGATATAGTCGTATAATAGCGCTTTATTGCTACCCTTTATACTACTACTTTTAATAAGTGCCCCTAGTCTTATAGTTATTAAGGCGCTAAGGAGGAGTAGTAGTGATATCTCTACTCATAGCTGATTGTAGAGGGCCTTAGTATCCTTAGCCTAGTATATATAAATTATAACGTAAAGGTCTTAGACATATATAGTGAGCTTATCTTTTTCTAAAGTGTCAAGTTTATATTTCGGCGTTAGATATATAGGGATCTACTGCCAGCAGTTAGTAATTATCTTCCGGTAGAAAGGATATATAGGCTTATCTATGTCTCTAATATCAAGCTCTACTTTGTTATCTATACTATAACCCGCTAGATCTATGTATATACAACTAAGCCGTTTCTAGTAAGCCTTGATTAAGCTCTCTTTCTTAATTCGGAATAATTTAACGCGCTATTCAAGGTATATTTTAATTGTCTCCGCTTTGTATATAGAAAGAGTTTTATTTAGATTAGCTTTAATTTTATAATAGAAACTTTATAGAAATTATTAGCAGTGAAAACCAATGAGGTTATATCCTGCGTAAACTTGCTCCTGCTAATACTCAACCTCTCTTCTAATGAGTTTTTTTAACTAGTCACTTCATCTCAACTTAGCTTATCCTAATCCCTTATAATAAGCAATCCTCTTTAGTAGGTACTCGCCCTTAGGGTTGAATTCTAACCCCATATCCGAGTCCAAATATAAGTCTAACCTAGAATCTGACTTTAAGAGAGTGGCTACCTCTGAGTCTGGGTCTTGGTCGATAAAGGTCTCACTATTAGAAATATAAATATTGCGTGAATCTGGAAGCTTTGCAGTTTCCTCTTTAATAGACCTAGCCTATTAATAAGGTTACTAAGAGGCTATTTTATATGTTTATCATCTAGTATAGATTAGAGGTGCTAGAACAACTGCTATAAAGCTAGGAAAAGACTTGGTTGACCTCTAGATTAGCCCTCTTAGAAAAAGAATAACTTAAAAAGATAGAGATGTAATTAGTAATAAGCAGCGAGAGTGAGGGGAAGAGTAGATGGGCAATATTCCTTGAGAATATATGGTTCCTTAGTAATAGAATTTAGATATACTAGAAAGCTTACGCTATATAGGACCTGGGACAATAGGCAACCGGTCTGTTTAAATGGTAATAGCTACCGCTATAACCTGTAGAGAGGCTACTAGACTTTTGCTTTGACCATTATTATGCTTATCGTGCTTATTATACTTATAGCTTCTTAGAAAGGCTGTCAACGTCTTATTAGATGCTCTTTATCTCTAGCTGGCACTTTCTAGCGGCTAGTATAACCTATTATAATAGGGATCAAAGATAGAAGGCAAGTAGGATTTAGCTTAGGCGAGCGCCACAGCTGTAGTACTTAAAGGTCTAGGGTCCTAATTCCCTAGTAAAGGGTGATGGTGCACCCAAATTGGCCGCCGATGCTACCATTTCAGGACGCATTTTCACCCGGCTCCTAGATACTAATAGTTATTATTAATATTATATATTATTAGACTAGGTATACTAGATAAGTAATAAGCTTAAATAAGTTTAGGATGTTAGAATTATAAGCTCTTACATAATTATATACTTATTAATTCTATTAAATTATAAGTTGTTCTATAGTTTATAATAAGCTTATATAAAACATATTAAAAGGTTAAGGTAAGGTTAACTCTGTTATAAGCATATACAACAAATTAAATTGCCTAGCTATTCAGAGAAAACTAATATAATAGATCTGATTTATGCAATTAATACATTATAAGATTCTGTATAAAATAATATCTTATTTATTAAGATTAGCTAAGAATTAATGTTAATATTTCTAGTTTTCCAAGAATAAGCTTATAGCTTAAGCTTACTTTCTACAAATTAAGAGATTAAGGAATATTTAGTTATAAGGGGCAATACTATTGCATTTGTTGTTTCTATTTATATCAATTATATATAATATTGGTTATAATTAATATCATATATTAGTGGCACTAATATTATATTAATGGCATTTAATATCATATTGGTGGTGCTTAATCACAGCTATATTAGGTATATTATATAATATTACATTTATTAATTGTGTGATTATATCCTACTCCTTTCTATATTATTACAAATTGATATTTGTAATTCCCCCTTTATTAATGCTTAGAATAAGTATATATACCTCTAGGTAGTCCTAGGGAATTTTATAATTTAGTTTAATCTATCAACTCAGACACTTGTAGTTACTTTCTAAGTATCTTACTATTTTTATAATTTATTTATAGAATCCCTTCCTCTATATATTAGGTAATACCTTATCTAAGTAAAAAACCTATTGATTATAATGTACAATCCCTTATATTTTTATATATATTAGTCTTTTATTTAACCCCTTAAAGGTGTTTCTAAGGACTTAAGCTTATCCTAAGCTTATAAGCTTATTGCTTATCTAGTATACCTACTCTAATATAGGATAAGCTTATATCTTAAAAATACCTTTAAAGAGTTAAATAAAAGAGACTAATATATATAAAAGTAGAAGGGATTATATATTATAATTAATAGGTCTTTTACTTAGATAAAGTGTTACCTAATTTATAAAGAAAGGGATTGTTTAAATAAATTTATAAAAATAGTAAGATACTTAGAAAGTAACTATAAGTATTAAGTTAATAGATTAAACTAAACTATAGAATTACCTAGGACTATCTAGAGATATATATACTTATTTAAAGTCTTAATAAAGGGGGAATTAAAATATTAATTTATAATAAAATTACAACAGATAGAATATAATTATAGAATTAATAAATATAATATTATATAATATACCTAATATAGCTATAATTAAACACTACTAATATAATTAAGCGCTACTAATATATAATATTAAGTGCCACTAATATATAATATTAATTATAACTAATACTATATAGAATTAATCTAATTAAAAATAATAAATATATTAGAAGGGTATAGTAAAATGTTATAGAGTTAACTTATTCTAGGTTATAAAGGAATTAGAATCAAAAAAAGGTTAAGGATATTATAGATACTTAGAAAGTAACTATATATATCTGAATTAATTAAATATACTAAACTATAGAATTATCTAGAACTATCTAGAGGTATATATACTTATTTAAAGTATTAATAAAGGGGGAATTATAAATATTAATTTCGAAAAATATAGAAAGGGGTTATAATAGTAGTATAATTAACAAATATAATATTATATAATATTCTTAGTATAGATATAATTATATAATAGGAAGTAATATTAAATACTATAAAGTATAATATTAAATGCCACCAATATATATTAAATTATAAGCTATTTCATAATGTATGCTAAGCTTATAAAATAAGTTTATATAGACATATCAAAATCAGAGATAAGCTTAACTTGTTTTATAAGCTTATATAAGCTTAAATCAGCATAACAATTTGAGGAAATTAGTTATACAGGATCTAATATATAGGATCTATATATTATATAATTCTATATAATAAATAAGAAATAAGGGATTATTTGGTCATCAGGGGCAATATAATTTTATATGTTAGTGTTATTTATAGTAATCATATAATGTGATACACATCATATATTGGTGGCTTAATATTATATATTAGTGGCGTTCAATATTATACTTTATAACGTTTGATATTATATCCTATTATATAATCATATCTATATTAAGTATATTATATTATATTAGATTTATTAATATTAGAAGGATATAGTAGAACATTATAGAGTTAACTTATTCTAGGTTATAGAGAAATTAGAATTAAGAAAAGGTTGAGGATAGTAGGGACACTTAGAAAGTGACTGTGTGTGTCTGAATTAATTGAATGTTCTAAACTACAGAATTACCTAGGACTATCTAGAGGTATATAAGCTTATTTAAAGCATTAATAAAGGGGGAATTATAAATATTAATTTGTAATAATATAGAAAAGAGGTTGTAATAGTGGTATAATCAATAAATGTAATATAGTGTAATATACTTAATATAGATATAATTATATAATAGAATGTGATATTAAATGCTATAAAGTGTGATATTAAACGCCACCAATATGTGATATTAAGCTACCAATATATAATATATATCACATTATGTGATTGCTATAAATAACACTAATATATGAAATTATATTGCCCCTAATGACTAAATAATCCCTTATTTCTTATTTAGTAGAAAGTAAGCTTAAGCTATAAGCTTATTCCTGGAAAACGTGGATTGTTAGCACCAATCCTTGATTAATCCTAATAAATGAAATCTTATCTTATATAGACTTGTTTAATGTATAGATCCTATATATTAGACCCTGTATAACTAATTTCCTTAATTTATTATACTGATTTAAGCTTGTGTAAGCTTATATTAGTGTTATTTATAGCAATTATATAATATAATACATATTATATATTGGTGGCTTAATATTATATATTGGTGGTGTTTAATATCACACTTTGTGGCGTTTAATATCACATTCTATTATATAATTATATCTATATTAAGTATATTATACTATATTACATGTATTAATTATACTACTAGTACAACCCCTTTTCTATATTATTATAAATTAATATTTATATTTTCCTCTTTATTAATACTTTAATAAGCTTATATACCTCTAGGTAGTCCTAGGTAATTCTATAGTTCAGTATAATAAATCAATTTAGATATATATAATCACTTTCTAAGTGTTCCTACTATCTTTAGCCTTTTCTTAGAATTCCTCTATAACCTAGAATAAGTTAACTCTATAATATTCTACTATACCCTTCTAATACGTTCTAAGCCTAAAAATTTTTAGAATTAATACCTAAAAGCCCTTTTAATTAAAGGCTACTTCCTTAAATTCTTAAAGCCCTTTTATCTAAAGGCCTTACCTTTTATAATTAAGCCCTTTAAGAAGGCTATCTTATAGATTTATAAGGAAAGAGGTTATTATAAGGACTTTATAGTACATTTAATTCACTTCTATTAGAAGAGAATAACTTTAGTAAATAATAAGTACTTTAGCTTTATATAATTACTAAAAAGCAGTACCTCTAATAGGAGGATCAATACTTTTACTTATAGATAACTAATATTAAGAGTTAGCTGCTTAATTTATTTCTAAATCTAAGAAGTTAGGCACTTATAAGACTTAGAAGCTTATATATCTTAAGTATTTTAAAGGCCTAGGCTATTATAGAAGTTAGAAACTATATAATTTAATGGTAATAAACCTAAAAAGGTTATTAAATTAGGTGAGAAGGGTTAGTACCTTTATCTATTTTAAAAGATAGATAAAAGTGTAAAGATCCCTAAGTTATAGGGATAAAGTAACTATAAAATTTGGTTATTAAGGATAGAATTAGTCCTTATTAAAAAGGGATTTAGAAGTATTATAGTAGGTAAAAAGATAGCAATAACACTTAAAGGACTTATAGTGCAAGATAAAGAGTCTTTTAAGGCTTTGGCCTATATTAGACTTACACTTATAGATAGACTACTACTCTGAATAAGATATATAAAAACCCTATAAAAGTGTTAGAATATATTAAAGGAATTATATTCTATAAAGATATTCTCTATAAAGTTTATTCTATAACAAGAATTATTTAAAATAACTCTAGTAGGTTGCTAAAATTCTATAGAATAATATCTTAATAATATTAAAAGGCTTAAAGATAATTTAGAAAGAAAAGATCTAAACATTCCAGATAGATTAATATTTACTTAGGTATTAAATAATCTATTAAAAGCCTATAAGAGCTTTATATTAATAATAATATAAAGTTTAAGGATATAAATAGATTTAAGCTTAGAAACACTATTTTTAAGCTTAATTAATAAATTAAAGAGATTAGACTCAAAAGATAGTAATTAGATATTATTGTCTAATTTAAAAATAAGCAATAAAAATAAAAAGAAATATTCTTTTTATAAAAAGACTAGATATAAGGAGGATAAATATTAGAAAAAGGAGATCTAAGTAAAAACCCCTTTAGAAATAAGTAAATTAAAAAAGAATTAGATATAGAGAACTTATTAATAGCATATTAAACTATTAAAACATCTAATCAGGTTCTAGATTCTAGTGCTATATTATATATTTATTATAATATAAATCTATTTAGAGATTTAAAAATAATATGTAAATTAATCTAATAGGGTAAAGCTAGTACAATTTTTATAAGTAGGAAAGATTAGTTCCTATTTAATTACTAATAAAAGAGAAGGCTTTATTATAGAATGTTTTATTTATTTCTAAAATTAGAGTAAATATAGGATTATTAGGAATTCTTACAGATAAGAAAGTCTAGTTTAAATTCTATATAGATAAATACCTTTTTAAATTATTAAAAGCTTAGATGTAAGTATTAAAGATAAATAAGCTTTATTATTTACCTTTTTAATTAATACTATATTAAGAAAATAAAGTTATATTAAATACTATAGTATTTAATAAATAAATTTAGTATTAGAGACTTAGATATTTAGGAGAAACTGCATTAAAGCATTTACCTAATATAGTTTAAGAGTTACTAAAAGAGTCAAATGTGGTTCAAATCAACTAAAACACTAATTATAAAGTTTATATCTAGTTAAAATAAATATTATAAGTTAATAGACAAGTATTAACACTAAGAAACCAATTCTTAGAACTTATTATATTAGATATTAGGACTTTAGAATTAAGGTCTTATAATAATAACAAGTACTTTATTATATTTCTAGATTCTATAATAAAATAGTTAGATATAAAATGTCTAAATTATAAATCACAAGCTTATAAAGCTTTTATTAATTTTAAAATATAAGTAGAAAACTAATTAGATTTAAAAATTAAAATCTAGAAGATAGATCATAGTAAAAAATTTAGGAATAAACAAGTTTATAAGTTTTATAAAAATTATGGGATTATTTAACAATTCTCAGCACCTTATACTTATAAATAAAATAGTTTAGCTAAAGAATAAACCGTACTTTATTAAATAAAGTAAGAGCTTTATTATTTAAATTATAGTAAATAAAAGAGCTTTAGGATGAAGTAATTAAGGCTACAACCTATTTATATAATAGAACACCTCACTATTTACTTAACTTTAAAACACTATTTAAAGTTAGATTTAGAATAAAGCTAGATATCTCAAATATTAAAACCTAGAGATCTAGATATTATTATAAGATATATTAATACTAGGAAAAGCTAGATTTAAGAAGCTAGTAAGCAATTTTAATTAGATTTAGATCTCATTAATATAAATTATTTATACCTAAAACTTAGAGAATAATTTAGGCTAGAGATGTTATTATCCTAGAGGGGTAATTTAAAGATTAGAATTAAGAAAATCAGCTAGAAGATGACCTTATTAATTTAGAATTACAACCTAAATTAATAAATTCTAATAATATAAGTATAGAAATAGAAGATAGCTCTATTTCAAAATATACTAATAATAAACTTGTTTATTATTTAAGGGATGATTTATCTAAAGATAAATTAGTACTTTACCTTTTTAACACCTCTATTATTAGGGATCTAACTACCTATTAAGAATCACAAGTAAGCTAAAATAAATTATTTTGGAATTAAGTAATGCTGAAAGAATTTAAGGACTTAAACTAATAATAAATATAAAGCTTATTAATCTATCTAAAGATAGAAAAGCTCTTAAAGGTAGATAGGTTTATAAAACTAAGCTTGATAAAGATGGTTAAATTAATAAATATAAATCAAGATAGGTTGTAAAAGGCTTTTTGTAAAAATATAGTATTAACTATATAATATGAACAAGTATTATGAGTGTAATATATCTTAATTCTAAGATCTATTGGACGGCCAAAGGCCTTATAAGCTCAGTAACCGGCTAATCTAATAACCCAAGCTAATACCACAATAAAATGCTCCCTATTAAAAGCTAGCGGCGCCCTCATCGCTATATAACTAGGTAAATAACTAATATATATACAAGGTACCTATCCTACTCGCCTAGCTAGTCTCCTATCTACCTACGCTCTAGCTAGTACTCTTTAAGCTATTATCCACGGACTATTAAGGTCTAAGTATCTATACTCTTATTTTATATCTATACTCTTATAAACTAGTTTATAAGGATAGTAGGTAGAGTGGACGTTTATTCGTGGAAGGATTATTTATATATTTGTTTACTTAGAGGCTCAACGCTGTCGATTACTTTAGGGCCTCTTATATAGGTGCCTATAGTATTAAAGAGTAGTAGACTACTATTATCCTTATACGAGTTAATTGTTGTAGTGAGTATATATAGTGCGTAGTATAGTTAGGTGACCGTTATACTATTGCTTGTATTCCTATATAAGCTTCTTAGTATTATTTAGTAGATCTAGGCTATACTATCTATCTTTAGAGCTTAGGTAGCTATACTAGTAAATGAGGTATTTAGGACCGTCACGTATGGTACGTTTATTAATAAGACACTTAATCTCCTAGCTTTACTAGTTAGGTATATTACTAGGTAAATATTCTACTAGTTTAGGCGGAGGTTATATCTAGTTATATAGGTCTACTCTATAAGGTGTAGGCTCTAGCTATATAATTATTACTATAGGGTATATTATAATATAAAAAGGTAGCTCTAGCTTATAGGCTAGCTTAGCCTTACTGATAGGCTATTTAATCTTAAATAGACCGGCTCGCTAATTTAAGAACTTTCTATTAGGCTTACTAGATAGGATATAGCTATAGTAGAGTTTGAGAAAGGCTATATTGACTAATAATGTAATCTTAGACTATAGTAACAGCGGGTAGAAGTCTACCTACAAAATCTTGTTTAAACTACAGATATCTACAACCACTTATCTCTTATAAATAGATTCTCTAGTACTAGAATTCTATAGTAAACGCTATATAATAAAGATAGGATAACCAAACGGCGTTGGGTCCTTATTCCACTCCAACCTACCCTACTTCTATAACTTATTAAACTCTTAGTCTACTAGCTCCCTATCTTTTATACTAAGCGGATATACCTTAGATGCTAGAGGCACTACACCTAGTAGTAGTAGAATAGGCATCTATTCGTCTTCTAGCATCTAGACTACACTACCTTAGTCTTCCTATAGGGTAGGACGCTATATAGCGACATCTCTAATAGCTTATATAATATTAGGAGTACTATAGATTATAATCCTATTTAGTAGGACGGTCTCACGATCGCTAGGTGCTAAGTTAGTTTACCTACTCGTAGGAATCGAGGGCGTCGATTATAAGCAGCCCGGCTAGGGCTTCTACACTACGAGTAAGTGCTTATCCTATCTAAGGTGATAGTAATTCTCCTCTCGTAATTTAGTAAGCTTCCTAAGTTATATGTGCTTATTAATATAAACTAGTACTAGAGATTTATTATAAATAGAGATAAAGGTGACGTGTTACGATTTGATACTAGGGCTAAGGTTTAGAGTTGGGATTATTATTAGACCAAGTGCTAGAAGTCTATAAAGGGTTTTCAGTCCGCTTCGTGTATTCTAGCTTTCTCTCCTTACGCTTCGTCTTGTCTATCTAGCTAGGTATTACCTATAGATAATCTATAGTCTCTATATCTACTCTATATTCTAGTCTAG
>JAGFMK010000618.1:0-13683 GCA_021030975.1 Lichenothelia convexa | reverse complement strand
CATTCGTAATAGCCTCTTTAGTATTTATTTCTAGGATATTATTTGCGGCAATAGGTATATCTTAAATTACTTCTTCTAATAGAAATTCCGGCTTTAGGAGTACCTAGTTCTGGTATTTTAGACGACTATCCCCCTCTCCTAGGGGGAGGTCTCCTGACCTCCTAGTTAAAGCATTTGGCTTAGTACCTAGCCGTCTAGGACGGTACTAAATCTTGAAATTAAACTGACTTAGAAACTTAGCCTATCTTGCTTAGCGCCGTGTTAGAGTCTTTATTATTATAAAGTACTCTAGGTTCTAGTGGTCTGTAAGGACTTGTACAGGCATTCTAGAACCTTCTAGTTCTAGACACTATTCTTTAAAAGCTCAGATAATTGCCAGTAATTCCTTATTATAAATCTCGTAGTTATATTCTACTAGTGAGTACTTCTAGGAAAAGAAGGCTACTAGACGTAGAATACTATCTAGGCCCCTCTATAATAGAATTCCGGCTGTGACAAAGTCAGAGGCGTCTGTTTCAATAATACACTCTAGATCTAGATCAAAATATGCTAGAATAGGAGCCGTAGTAAACGCCGTCTTTAACTTGTCAAACGCCTCCTGGCATTTATCTATCTATTCGAAGTTAACGTCCTTCCTAGTAAGCTAGTAGAGTGGACGGACAATCCTTAAGAAGCCGTAAATAAATCTTCGATAGAAATTTACAAAGCCTAGGAATGCCTAGATATCTTTAACGTTCCTTGGAGTAGGCCAGTCAATAATAGTGGATATCTTAGCAGGGTCTATTTTAATCCCAGATGTAGATACAATTAATCCGAGATATTTAACCTCCTGGACGTAGAAGTTACACTTAGTGATATCGATCTAAAGGCCTACCGCCTATAGCTTAGTAAGAACTTGCCGGACGTGCTCCTTATACTCTTCTAGTGAGTCACTATATATTAAGATGTCGTCAATATAGGCGGTGCAGAAGCGGTCTAGATATTCAAAGAGGACATTATTAATATAATGCTGAAAAGTGCTTAGAGTATTTGCAAGTCTAAAGGGTATAACTAGGTATTTAAATAGGCTAAAATGTGTCTTAAATGCTATAAGCCATTCTTGACCGTCTTTAATCCGGATTCTATTAAATGTGGTAATCACGTCTAATTTTATAAAGTACTTTACTCTTAATAGGCGATTTAATATCTCCTAAATTAATAGTAAAGAATACTAATTCTTGACTGTAATATTGTTTAATCCACAGTAGTTAATATAGAAATATAACCCGCCACTAGGTTTCTTAACAAATAAGACAGGTGAAGTAATAGGTGATAAACTTAGATAGATAAATCCCTTCTGTAAATAATTGTCTAGGTATTTTTATAGGACTTGTAGTTCCCCTTGGGACATTCCATAAAGACTCGACGTAGGTAGCTTCGAATTTAGCTCTAAGACTAGGTTATAGTCGTAGACTCGGTGCGGCGGTAGTCGGTCACTCTCCTGCTTAGAGAATACTGGTAGAAAGTCGTAGAGTTCCTTAGGTAGTAACGTCTTAGGATCGATATTAGGCTTTGGCGCTAAAGCCTTTTCAATATCGGCCATAGTAACTGAGAATATTTCACAGGTTCTATGTCTTACTAGTATAGTAAATACTATAGCATTTATTTAGGCCATGTCTAGGATAGGTAGGTCTAGATTCTAGTGTATAGCCTATAGTACTAGTAGATAGGCTGTAGGCTTCTTCTTAGTTTTCTTTTACTTAACTTTCTCATGCTTAAATTCTTGAGGAATAGTATTATCCCACTAATATACTATATTTTTAGACCTAGTAGACCCTTAAGAGCGTAAGATAGAGCGTAGCGTAGTCGTTTCAACTTGACGCAGCCGGAAGGACATAGATCTCTTAGGTCTTTGAACTAAGTCCTCTTCACTAGGACCGTAGTAAGAGGTCGGAGCTTGGACAATAGTATAAGGCGTAACGGGTGACTTAGAAACTCGATAATGGTCTCGATAATAGTATAATATAAACCGCAACGTGTAATTCCCCCCTTAGTACATAGAGTCGTGAATATAGGACCACTTAGTTCTAATAGAAATAGGGTACTTAGATAACTTAGTAACAAGTAAGACAGCATCGTTTTCCGTGTAGAACGCCTTAGAGTCCCTAAGTGTAAGTGATAAGGCCCGAATAGCAGTAGTAAGTACGTTATAGATAACTCTGCTATTATAGGCGGCTACGCTCTAGGGATTCTTTAGCTTAAATGTAGGTATCTTATGTTCTTAGACGTAGTCTTTATTAATTAAAGCGTAGTAAGCGGCACCAGTATCGTAGAGCGCTAGGACATGAAATATATTTATCCCTATAGTGATTTTATAGTTATAGATAGGGCTTTTACTATAAAGCTCTTCTTCTATAAGGGACATAGATTCTATACTCACTAGCCCCTAAATGAGACTCTTCTCAGGGGTATACTATTTTCTAACTTTAGACTCTCAGGGCGCCTAGCACTGGTCTAGTGTAACCTAGACTTAGGTGGTGTTAGTGGACGTAGTACCTAAGCTGCAGAATTTTGAACTATAGGGGATGTAGAATATAATGCGGTAACCTAGGCGTAGGATCTCTATAGTAAAGCCGAACGGGAATAACGTGAAGGACTAGGACTAGAACGGCGAGGTTGATTTAGGCAGTTGACTCTTATATATTGACTACTATAATAAAAGTACAGTCTGTATTAACGATAATACTCACGTTTAGATTCAAATACCTTAGCACAATTTCTAGTACGAGATAAATCTATTGGTTTAGTAGTAGGAATAGGTGTTTATAAAGTCGTAGAGGCCAGACGGAACGGTATAAACGGGACGGTAGGACCAGGAGACCTAGGACGGAACGGAGCATTGTTAACCGCCCTAGATGGTTGTCTAAGGGGTGCTTGGAATTGACGCAGACGGTTATCAAGATCTTATAAATGCTTTATAAAGTCCTTAAATTCTTAGGATAGTGGTGGACTTGAAATAAGCAGTGAGCGTAATTCCTGCGAGATATTTTGCTCTAGTAAGACAACTAGAGCACCTTCTAGGTAGTCCGCCTCTAAATATAGGCGTTGGAATTCTGCGAGAAAGGCGCTAAACTCTTGATTCTTTTAGTGTAATTAGAAGAGTTTTACTTGTGCATTTACAACGTGGTTTAGATCACTAAATACTGTCTCTAAGGTGTTTAAAATATCTTTATAGTCTCTAAGTATAGCAACACCCTCCTTTAAGTAGGGTAAAATCTAACTATAAGCTACCCTAGTAAGTCGGCTGTAGATATAAACCATACACTATTATAGTGTAGTATACCGGTCTAAATTTGCTACTATCTTATTATGAATCTAGCTCTTAAATCGTTTAAAGTCCTGACGATCCCCTGTAAATTCTGCTAGGTCGGGAAGGCGTTCTAAAAGTGTGACTCTAATAGTCTTTTCCTAGATAGGTACCTGGGATTATTCGGTCGTAGATTAGGTGGAGGTAGTAGAAGGTATCTATAAAATTGGCTGTGAGGCTTGGAGTTATTCTTAGAGGTTCTGGATATTAGCTTGGAGTTAGATATTGTGTTTATAATAGGTTTGATTATTGACTTGTAATTAGTGGATTTATTTACGTAGGTTTTGGACGTCTATTTAGAGTTAACCATTCTGTATGGAGACTTTAATAGATAGGAAGCGGAGCGTTGCGATAATTGTCCAGAGGTTCTCAGGGTTGTTTTGAAATATAGAAGTGAACGTTTCCGGCTTAGTAGGGTATTATAAAATCAGATTCAAAAGTGTAGTTGCTATAGCGAAGCTGCGGTAGATAGATAGGTCCTAGGACCTGGTATCTATCTAGGGCAGTAGAGTGAGGGACGCTTTATAATATCAAGGTCGGTGGCTAAGTAGCCTAGAGACCTAGACTAGGATATAGAATAGATATAGAGACTATAGATTATCTGTAGGTAATACCTAGCTAGATAGACAAGACGAAGCGTAGAGAGAGGAAGCTAGAATACACGAGTCGGAGGGAAAACCCCTTATAAGCTTCCGGCCCTCAGCCTAATAATAATCTAGACCCTAAACTCCTAGCCCTAATATTAGATTGTGACAATAGAAGCCTAAGTTAAACTCTTCTAATTATATTAAAAGAACTAAGAGTTTAGTACCTTCTTTATAGAGTTTTAACGTCTATATCTAGAAGTAGAATACCCTAAAAGTACTCTAGTAGTTCTATTAAAGTAGAATATCTTTTAGGAATTATGTACCTTACTTATCTTAAGTCTACTACTATCGCGAGAATTTACGGCCTTTATTAAACATTTATAAGAGCTTAATAACCGTCTATATTAATTCTAGGCTCCCCTTAGATAACTATCTAGGCCATTTAATAATACCCTATTCTGTCTGAGGTCCCCTAGTACTATTATTCCGTTTGTCCTATTCCGTCTAGCTTCAATTTCTCTATAGATACCTATTCCTACTATAGAGCTAATAGACCTATTATATACTAGAGGCTGTTCTAAGGTTATAGACTTAGAACGGGAGCGCTACTGCTAGCAAGGTCTTTATTTTTATTATAGTGGTCAGTATATAAGAATAAATTACCTGAACCAACCCTACCGTTCTAGTCCTAGTCCTTTTAAGAGAGATATAACTCTACCTATCTAGAACTAAAAGAAGTTACTAAGACACCAAGTGGTAAAGCTTTAAGCCTCAACTTACTTGTAGGATAACCCTAATAGTTGTCTAAAATTTAGACCTTAGAACGCTGCGTAAGTACTAGACCTAGTACTACCAGCCAGAACGGCTGGGTTCTCTTTCCCGGCGCACTAGGGGCATCCTCTACAAGTGGTTAAGGCGGAGCTATAACCCTATATAGCTTATATACTAATATACTCACCTATAGGGCCCTAGACCCTATTCCTAGGACTGGCTAGATCCTAGGCCTTGCATACTGCTTTCCCTATCTAGAAGGATAATTAGTAGTAATAGGTTAGCTTAATCACTGTGCTAAAGATACACTTTACTTCCTTATATTATAAATCAAGAGATAAACCTATACCCCTTCTAGGACTTCCCTAGGAATAACTCTACAACAAGCGCTCCCTATAATTTACTTTCTAAATAGAACTTGTAGAGCTTATCAAACGGAATATTTTGAACTATTATTCGTAAAATTTGCATTGCGCGTTATAGAGTTATAATCTTTCAAAGATTAGACACCCACATAGCAAAGAGCAACTAGCTATAACAGCGTACGCAGCGAATTCCTAGATAGCTAGCAACTAGAAGAATATACTTCCTGTAATAGCTCTATAACTAGTATATATATAGACTTAATTCTAAAATAAGAGTTGTAGAGCTTGTTGACAGCTATAATTTAACCTACTTTTCGTGAAAATCAGATTGCGTGTTTAAGAGTTATTCAACTTATAAGACTCTACCACCTAAAATTAAGTCCCCCAGCCGCAGTCAAGCTATAGCTGAGTCCTAGTGCCTATAGCTACTATTCTTAGAGGTTCTGAGTTCAACTCTAGGTCTAAGCAAATTTACAACTTATCTAAAAGGCCTTATAGGAGCTTTAGCCTAGAAAGAGGGACCTACTATTATAATTTAATATTAGGGCTGAGGGTTTAGGGTCTAGATTATTGTTAGGCCGAGTACTAGAAGCCCACGAAGGGTTTTTAGTCTACTTTATATATTCTAGCTTTCCCTTTTTATGCTTTGTCTTGTCTATCTAGCTAGATATTACCTATAGATAATCTATAGTCTCTATATCTACTCTATATTCTAGTCTAGGATTCTAGGCTATATAGCCACTAACCTTAATAGTATAGTTATTAGATCTAGGGTATTACTCATAGTAACATCCCTATCCTTACTAGTAATATAGGTATTATTATTATTATCTATAGCGGTATTAAGTCTAGGAGATAGTAATAGCAAGAACTAAATAAGACGAGGGGTTTTGCGGCGGTTACGGCGGTTTAGTCTTATAACTACTATATTAGAGTCTTTATCTCTAGAGTTGGAGTTAGAAACTTCTTTATTAGAGCTAGAGTCTTCTTTACTAGAGCTACTCTTAGGTAGTATAGTACTAGACTTAGAGCTACTTAAGGCTTTTATTACTACTATAATAGATAGTCTAGTAGTACCTTTTAGTTTATCTATAGAATAATTAGTGAGCCTTACTACTAAGTAGATAAGGAGAATATTATTACCTTCTATTAAGATATACACTAATAGCTACTTAAGCCTACAGCTTAATATATATACCTTACTATAGTTATTACTTACTTCTTCTAGTAGGTGCCTATAGCTAGCTACTATATAAATATTAGTATACCTTTTTATACTAATAAATATAAGTATACCTTATCTATTAGTAATTGGCCTAATCTATAAGGCTAGATAACCTTTATTATACGTCTATAAGGCCTTTAGTACTATCTAGAAACTATTCTTACTATTTATACTTATATAGTTAAAGGGCAGTCTCTGGTAAGTTACCTCTAGACCTATATTACTATTAAATACTATCTCTTCCTAGAACCTATCCTAAGAGATATTCTTAAATATTAGATCAATATCTTTAACCCCTTATTTCTTTACTACTAGGTATAGTTTATTAATCTTAATGTAGAAACTAGTGATACTAGCCTTAATAGTAAGTATAATAGAGTCTCTAAATATAGCTCTCTTCTAGTCCCTAGGAGATATATATATACTAGCTAAAGGGCTATAATATAAAGTAGGAGTAGGATAGCCTATAGAGCTAGGCCTAAACGGAGATAATAATTATATATCTTCTTTCTTAATAGATAATAATTATAGCTCCTCTTTCTTAATAACTCCTTTTACTCTTCTCTTTATAGATAGAGATAGGTTTTTAGCCTACTATAAGACCCTTATTTTAGCCTTTTTCTAAGCCCTCTCCTAAGCCTTCTCCTTATTAATTCTAGCTACTTTAAACTAGTAGAATATATAGTAGTAAAGGGCTTTATAGTGCTCTAGTGGTATATAGATAATCTGTTACGATTTAATACTAGGGCTAAGGTTCAGGGTTGGGATTATTATTAGGCTAGGTGCCGGAAGTCTATAAAGGGTTTTTAGTCCGCTTTATATATTCTAGCTTTCTCTCCTTATACTTTGTCTTATCTATCTAGCTAGGTATTACCTATAGATAATCTATAGTCTCTATCTACTCTATATTCTAATCTAGGATTCTAGGCTACCTAGCCACCGCCCTTAATATTACGAAGCGTCTACCTACACTACTACCTTAGATAGATACTAGGTCCTAGAATCTATCTATCTACTGCAGCTTTACTATAGCAGCTATACTTTCCAACTTAGTTATACTATATCCTACTAAACCCAAAGCTTTCTATTCTATATTTTAGAATAACCCCAAACATCTATAGACAATTATCTCGTTGCTCCGCTCCCTCTATCTTAAAGTCTCTACTTAGAATAGTTAACTCTAAATAGAAATTTAATCCCTATATAAATAAGGCTAATAGCTTTAGATAAATAACTAAATAACTCTCGAATATAATATCTAACTCTAAGCCGATATCTAAAACCTCTAAGATCGACTTTAAGCTTCTTGCATAGCTATATAGACTCCTACTAGTACCTCTAGTTAATCCTCCTAAGCCTCTATTCTAATACTAGTCTTAGTAGCTCCTACTAAGATTATACTTTCTAAATACCTCCCTAACCCTATAGAATTTACTAGTAATTATTAAGACTTTAAGTAGTTTGAGAGCTAGGTTTTTAATAAAATAACAGCAAATTTAGATCGGTATTCTACAGTATAATAATATATAGTTTATATCTATAGTCGTCTATCTAAGGTTATCTATACTTAGGTCTTACTTTATATTAAAGAGGGGATTATTACTTTAAATAACTACTAAGATATTCTAAATTTACTAGAAATAGCTTTTAGTGACCTAAACCGTGTTATAAATGCCTAAGTTAAACTCTTCTAATTACGTTAAAAGAACTAAGAGTTTAGTACCTTCTTTACAGAATTTTAATGTCTATATCTAGAAGTAGAATACCCTAAAAGTTGTCACGATCTGATATTAGGGCTAGGAGTTCAGGGTCCGGATTATTGTTAGGCCGAGGGCCGGAAGCTTATAAGGGGTTTTCCCTCCAACTCGTGTATTCTAGCTTCCTCTCTCTACGCTTCGTCTTGTCTATCTAGCTAGGTATTACCTACAGATAATCTATAGTCTCTATATCTATTCTATATCCTAGTCTAGGTCCCTAGGCTACTTAGCCACCGACCTTGACAAAAGTGCTCTAGTAGTTCTACTAGAGTAGAATATCTCCTAGGAATTACATACCTTACTTATCTTAAGTCTACTACTATTATAAGAATTTAGAACCTTTATTAAACATTTATAAGAGCTTAATAACTGTCTACGTCAATTCTAGGCTCCCCCTAGATAACTATCTAGGCTATTTAATAATACTCTATTCCGTTTAAGGTCCTCTAGTCCTATTATTTCATTTATCCTATTCTATCTAGCTTTAATTTCTTTATGGATACCTATTTCTACTATAGAGCTAATAGACCTATTACGTACTAGAGGCCGTTCTATAGTTATAGACTTAGAAAGAGAGCGCTGCTGCTAGTAAGGTCTTTGTTTTTATTATAGTGGTTAGTATATAAGGATAAATTGCCTAAACTAACTCCGCCGGTCTAGTCCTAGTCCTTCACGGTATTTCCATTTAGTATTACTACTATAGTCCTATACCTAAGTTACCGCGTTATATTTAGTGTCCCCTATGGTCTAAAATTCTATAGTCTAGGTTCTACATCTACCTATACCACTAAAGGCTAGTTTATATTAGACTAGTCCTAGACGTCCTAGGAGTCTAAGATTAGGAAATAGTGTACCCCTAGGAAGAGTCTTATCTAGGGACTAATAAGTATAAATTCTATATCTCTTATAGAGGAAGAGCTTTATAGTAAAAGCCCTATCTATAACTATAGAGTTACCGCGGGAATATATTCTAGCCCTTTATAATACTAGTACTACTTACTATACTTTAATTAATAAAGACTACGTCTAAGATAATAAGATACCTATATTTAAACTTAGAAACCTACAGAGTGTTACTACTTATAATAGCAGAGTTATTTATAATGCCCTAATAACTATTATCTGGGTTTCATCACTTACGCTATGAGACTCTAAGTCCTATTATAGGGAAAACGACGCTATCTTACTTATTACTAAGCTATCTAAGTATCCTATTTCTATAGGAACTAAATAGTCTTATATCTACAATTCTACCTATAGAGGTAGAAACCACGCCCTATAATTTATATTAGATTATTGCAAAGATTATTATGATATTTCTAAGTCACCTATTATACCCTACACTACTATCTAAGTACCTATATCTTACTATAGTCCTAGTAAAGAAGATTCAATCTAGAGACCTAAGAAATCTATGTCCTTCTATTTATGCTAAGTTAGGTTAAATATACTATATTCTATTCTTTACTAAGAGGGTACTTCTAGGTCTAGGAAATAAGTCTATTAGTAGGACTAAGATATCCTATAGGTACCTAAGTTAGAGGAATTAAATCTAAAGAAACTACACTAAAAGCCTATCTAAAGTCTTACCTATCTACTACTAAAGAATCCGCCTATATACTACTAAAATACTACTAGAAATTAAGACTCTACTACTCTAGACGTGGTATAAATAAATATAGTAGTATTTACTATATTAGTATATTATAGGACCTGTAAAATATTCTTAGTTACTATAGCAGATATTAAAAAGGCTCTTATATCTAAACCTAATATAAATCTAAAGATGTTACTACCTAGAGAGCTCTATAACTTTCTACTAGTATTCTCTAAGTAGGAGAGTAACTAGCTACCTCTATATAGAGTTTACAATTATAATCTAGTTCTTAAACTAAATTCTAAGCTCCCTATATTAAGTCTCTATAGAATATCCTAAGGAGAACTCTAGGTCCTATAGAAATATCTAGATAACTACCTATAGAAGAGGTTTATCTATCCTAGTTTATCACCTATTACTTTACCTATTCTATTTATAAAGAAACCGGGCGGTGGATTACGGTTTTATATTAACTACTATAGTCTAAATAATATTACGGTTAAGAATAGATATCCTTTACTATTAATCTATAAGATATTAAACCGTCTATTAAGAGCTAAGTACTTTACTAAGCTTAACATAACTGCCGCGTTTAATAGGATTAGGATTAAAGATGGTTAAGAATAGCTTACGGCTTTTAAGACACGTTTTAGATTATTTAAATACCTTATTATACCCTTTAGACTAGCTAACACTCTAAGCACGTTCTAGTATTATATTAATAATATCCTCTTCAAATATCTAGACCGCTTCTATATAGCCTATATTAATAATATCTTAATATATAGTAATTTACTAGAAGAATATAAAGAGTATATCCGCTAGGTCTTAACTAAGTTATAGGCTGTAGGCCTCTAAGTTAATATTACTAAGTATAATTTCTATATTTAAGAAGTAAAATACCTAGGACTAATTGTCTCTACGTCTAGAATTAAGATAGATCTATCTAAGATACAAGCTATAATAGACTAGCTAATACCTAGAAATATTAAGGACGTCTAATTCTTCCTAGATTTTATAAACTTCTATTAATATTTTATCTATAGCTTTTTAAGAATTGTTTAGCTACTTTACTACCTAACTAGGAAGGACGTTAATTTTAAGTAGACGGATAAATACTAGGAAGCATTTAATAAACTAAAGACGGTATTTACTACAGCACTAATTCTTATATATTTCAACCTAGATCTAGAATATATTATCGAAATAGACGCGTCTAACTTTGTGATAGCTAGAATTCTATTATAAAGAGGTCTAGACGGTATTCTACGTCTAGTTACATTCTTCTCCTAGAAGTATTTACTAATAGAGTATAATTATAAAATCTATAATAAAGAGTTACTAGTAATTATCTAAGCTTTTAAAGAATGGCGTCTAGAACTAGAAGGTTCTAGAATACCTATATATATTCTTATAGACTACTGTAACCTAGAGTACTTTATATTAGCTAAGACTCTAATACGGCGTTAAGTAAGATAGACTAAATTTCTTAGTTAATTTAATTTTAAGATCTAGTATTGCCTAGGATGGCTAGATACTAAACTAGATACTTTAACTAGGAGGTTAGAAGACCTCCCCCTAGGAGAGGGGGATAGTTATCTAAAATATTAGAACTAAGTGCTCCTAAAACTAGAATTTCTATTAAAAGAAGTAATTTAAGATATACCTATTACCGCGAATAATATCCTAGAAATAAATACTAAAGAAGTTATTAGGAATATATACTAAGAGTAAAAACCTCTAGGACTAAGAAAGTCCCTTATATTATAGGTCTTTAACTATCTATAAAATAATAAATATTAACTCCTACTATAGGACTAGAAGCTAAAGCTATTACCCATAGACTTTAAGGAAGAAAATAATAGGCTATTCTATAAGTCTAAACTATAGATCTTAGAAGATAATAATTTATATCTTACGTTACTATAACTCTACTATAATAGTCTAGCTACAGGTTATACTAGCATTACTAGGATATATAAGCTTATTACCCAAGACTACTACTAGGTAAATATTAAGGACAATGTTAAACGATATATCTAGAACTACTATACCTATGCTAGAGCTAAAGCTTCACGCTCACAACGCTATAGTTTACTAAATCTACTACTAGTCCCCGAACGTAGATAGATAGATATATCTATAGACTTTATTACTGGCCTTCCAATCTATTAACGTAATAGAATTAACTATAATAACATCCTAGTAGTTCTAGATTAACTATCTAAGTAAGTACACTTTACGCTATATACTACAGAAAATTACGGGACTTCTACACTAGCTATTACTAATATCTATATCTGAGATATTTAGAGACTCCACGGCCTACCTAAGACTATTATATTAGAGCGTGGTACACAATTTGACTCATTATTCTAGTGACGTTTATATTAATAACTAGGGATTTAGCTACTTATATCAATAGCTTACTATTTATAGATAGATAGTCAGACTAAATATATAAACTAAGATATCAAACAGTACCTAAGGAGCTATATTACCTATCTATAGGACAACTGGGTAAATTGGCTACTAATAGCCGAGTTTGCCTAGAATAATTCCCTATCTAAAAGTATTAAAACTACGCTCTTCTTTGCATTTTATAGATACTACCTATATTTAGGATTTAAACTAGAAATACTATATTAGGGAGATAGATGTACTAGGGTATAGTTAGTTACTATAGACACGTTCTAAGAAAGAATAGATAAACTTCTAGAGTACCTATATAAAGAAATTATCCTAGCCTAAGTAAACTAAGCTGATTAAGCTAATTATTTATATATACTATCTCCTATATATAAAGAAGAAGATTACGTCTAGCTAGACACCTAAAATATCTATATAGAACGTCTCTTATAGAAGCTAGACTGGAAATATTACAGACCGTTTCTAGTAACTAAGGTCATTAGTTCTACTACCTATTAACTTACTCTACCGCTATTAGTAGAGATCTATAATATATTCTATATTAGTCTTTTAAAGTCCGCTATAGAAGACCTGTTACCTAGTTAGAGAAACCTACCGCCGCCTCCTATTATTACTAATAGTCTAGAAGAATTTAAAGTCTGAGAAATTCTAGATAGTAAATAGTAAAGACGTAATACTCTGTACTATATTAAGTAGATTAGCTAGGAAATACCTACTTAGGAACTACCTAACTATTTAAATAATTATTAAGATCTAGTCTGTAAGTTTTATAAAAGATACCTATGTAAACTATATATAGTAGAGTTCCTATACCTTCTATAATAAAAAAAGAGACTTCTCTAGGAATAACTCTATAACTAGTACTTCTACTATTTTACTTTCTAGATAAGAATTATAGAACTTATTAAACGGAACATTTTAAACTATTATTTAAAAAATTTAGATTACGTGTTATAGAGTTATAATTTTTTATTAAGGATTAGATATACGGCGTGTAGACTAGCCTAGCTATAGCGCTATAGTTAGGGTAAGGAGCTAATTAACTATAGCGCTGCACTCCTAGGCGGCTAGATATAGATAAACTAGACTTTGCGTAATGTCTTAACGGCTAGCTTATAGAGCTTATCAAGGGCTACAATCTGATCTACTTACTAAAAAATTTGGACTACCCTCTAAAAAGTTATTTAAGTTGTAAGCCCTTAGCCCTAAGGGTAAGGGTGAGGGTGAGAGTGAGGGTAAATAGCAAGGGAGAATGGCGAGAGCGAGTGGTTAGTATATAGTTAGTATATAGTTAGTGTGTAGTTAGTGCGTGGTTAGTACTATACACCTAAATAGCGACAAAACCTATAAATAGTGATAAAAAACTATAACTATAATAACTATACTATAGAATACTAAAGGCCTTATAGGAGCTTCAGCCTAAGAAGGGGGCCTACTATTACGATTTAATACTAGGGCTAAGGTTTAGGGTTGGGATTATTATTAGGCTAGGCGCTGGAAGCCTATAAAGGATTTTTAGTCTACTTTGTATATTCTAGCTTTCTCTCCTTATACTTTATCTTATCTATCTAGCTAGGTATTACCTATAGATAATCTATAGTCTCT
>JAGFMK010000617.1:0-13756 GCA_021030975.1 Lichenothelia convexa | reverse complement strand
TAGAAAGTCGTAGAGTTCCTTAGGTAGTAACGTCTTAGGATCGATATTAGGCTTTGGCGCTAAAGCCTTTTTAATATTAGCTATAGTAACTGAGAATATTTCACAGGTTCTATATCTTACTAGTATAGTAAATACTATAGCATTTATTTAGGCCATATCTAGGATAGGTAGGTCTAGATTCTAGTATATAGCCTATAGTACTAGTAGATAGGCTGTAGGCTTCTTCTTAGTTTTCTTTTACTTAACTTTCTCATGCTTAGGTTCTTAAGGAATAGTATTATCCCACTAATATACTATATTTTTAGACCTAGTAGACCCTTAAGAGCGTAAGATAGAGCGTAGCGTGGTCGTTTCAACTTGACGCAGCCGGAAGGATATAGATCTCTTAGGTCTTCAAACCGAGTCCTCTTTACTAGGACCGTAGTAAGAGGTCGGAGCTTAGACAATAGTATAAGGCGTAACGGGTGACTTAGAAACTCGATAATGGTCTTGATAATAGTATGATATAAACCGTAATATATAATCCCCCCCTTAGTATATAGAGTCGTAAATATAGGACTACTTAGTTCCAATAGAAATAGGGTACTTAGACAACTTAGTAATAAGTAAGATAGTATTATTTTCCGTATAGAACGCCTTAGAGTCCCTAAGTGTAAGTAATAAGGCCTAAATAGCAGTAGTAAGTGCGTTGTAGATAACTCTGCCATTATAGGCGGCTACGCTCTGGGGATTCTTTAGCTTAAATATAGGTATCTTATATTCTTAGACGTAGTCTTTATTAATTAAAGCGTAGTAAGCGGCACTAGTATTATAGAGCGCTAGGACATGAAATGTATTTATCCCTATAGTGATTTTATAGTTATAGATAGAGCTTTTACTATAAAGCTCTTCTTCTGTAAGGGACATAGATTCTATACTTACTAGCCCCTAAATAAGACTCTTCTTAGGGGCATACTATTTTCTGACTTTAGACTCTCAAGGCGCCTAGCACTGATCTAGTATAACCTAGACTTAGGTGGCGTTAGTAGACGTGGTACCTAAGCTATAGAATTTTAAACTATAGGGGATATAGAATATAACGTGGTAACCTAGGCGTAGGATCTCTATAGTAAAGCCGAACGGGAATAACGTGAAGGACTAGGACTAGAACGGCGAGGTTGATTTAGGCAGTTGACTCTTATATATTAACTACTATAATAAAAGCACAGTCTGTATTAATAATAATACTTATATTTAGATTTAGATACCTTAGCACGATTTCTAGTACGAGATAAATCTATTGGTTTAGTAGTAGGAATAGGTGTCTATAAAGTCGTAGAGGCCGGACGGAACGGTATAAACGGGACGGTAGGACTAGGAGACCTAGGACGGAACGGAGTATTATTAACCGCCCTAGATAGTTATCTAAGGGGTGCTTGGAATTGACGTAGACGGTTATCAAGATCTTATAAATGCTTTACAAAGTCCTTAAATTCTTAGGATAGTGGTGGACTTGAAATAAGCAGTGAGCGTAATTCCTGCGAGATATTTTGCTCTAGTAAGACGACTAGAGCACCTTCTAGGTAGTCCGCCTCTAAATATAGGCGTTGGAATTCTGCGAGAAAGGCGCTAAACTCTTAATTCTTTTAGTGTAATTAGAAGAGTTTTGCTTGTGCATTTACAACGCGGTTTAGATCACTAAATACTGTCTCTAAGGTGTTTAAAATATCTTTATAGTCTCTAAGCGTAGTAACACCCTCCTTTAGGTAGGGTAAAATCTAACTATAAGCTACCCTAGTAAGTTGGCTGTAGATATAAACTATACACTGTTGTGGTATAGTATACCGGTCTAAATTTACTACCATCTTATTATAAATCTAGCTCTTAAATTATTTAAAGTCCTAACAATCCCCTGTAAATTCTACTAGATTAGGAAGGCGTTCTGAAAGTGTGACCCTAATAGGCTTGTCCTAAATAGGTACCTGGGATTATTAGGTTATAGATTAGGTGGAGGTAGTAGAGGGTATCTATAAAATTGGCTGTGAGGCTTGGAGTTGTTCTTAGAGGTTCTGGATATCGGCTTAGAGTCGGATATTATATTTGTAATAGGTTTGATTATTAACTTGTAATTAGTGGGTTTATTCACGTAGGTTTTAGACGTCTATTTAGAGTTGACCATTCTATACAGAGACTTTAATAGATAGGGAGCAGAGCGTCGCGATAATTATCTAGAGGTTCTCAGGGTTGTTTTGAAATATAGAAGTGAACGTTTCCGGCTTAGTAGGGCATTATAAAATCAGATTTAAAAGTGTAGTTGCTATAGCGAAGCTGCGGTAGATAGATAGGTCCTAGGACCTGGTATCTATCTAGGGTAGTAGAGTGAGGGACGCTTTGTAATATCAAGGTCGGTGGCTAAGTAGCCTAGGGACCTAGACTAGGATATAGAATAGATATAGAGACTATAGATTATCTGTAGGTAATACCTAGCTAGATAGACAAGACGAAGCGTAGAGAGAGGAAGCTAGAATACACGAGTCGGAGGGAAAACCCCTTATAAGCTTCCGGCCCTCAGCCTAATAATAATCTAGACCCTGAACTCCTAGCCCTAATATCAGATCGTGACATATTCGTCTTATCTAAGGGGGGTATATTAGCCAGTATAGAGAGCACGTGATCGCTTAGGATCCCTATACTATCTTTATCCTATTTTAACTCTTTATATATAATAGATTCTATTCTAGCTAGTTAATTAATAGACACTTCCTTAATTAGTACTAGTAGCCTTACCGGCTAATAGTATTAGATCAATCTATCGATTATTTAGACCTTTTATTAGATTAATTTAATATATTAGTATAATATATTAATATACCAATCTAAAAGCCTTGGAATCTTTATAGACCTCGTCCTCTTCTATCTAGCTAGTAGGTATTACGTAGTAAGCGTTTAAACCTTATAATAGTAGTAGTTTAAACTAGTAAGTATAATATATAGCGGGAGGCTATAATTCTCTATAATATTACCCTAGCTACCTTATTATATCACCTTTAGAAGAAGTATTTACCTTATAAGGTTATATATAAGAGTTAGATAAAGCTTTTAGTTATTAAAGAAGGTGTCCTAGAGGAGTGGGTTATTAAGCTAATTGCCCTTGGATTCCTGTCCACAATTACTATATTAGATAAGTTAGTAAATGGCTTCCTTACTACTAAAGGTAGATAAGATTATATTAGAATTAAGTAGCATCTATAATACTTTTAAAGGTATCTAAACCTTAAGATAAAGTAGGTAAGGACACTAAATAATAAGTATAAACTCGTTAAGGACCTAGAGATAATTAAGAAGTAGTTTAACCTTCTTAAATCTACGATTAAGGAGTATAATATCCACCTAGAGGATATCCTAAATATAGATAAGAAAGGCTTCTTAATAGGTACTATAAAAATAGTCTAAGTTATATAGTATTATTTATATTAAAGTACCTTTATTATCTAGCTAGGTAATAAGAAGTAGGTCTCTATAGTAGAGTGTGTTTAAATAACTAGTAAATTACTCCCTCCTATTATAATCTTTAAAGGGAAATCTTACTAGAAAGAGCTATTTAGAGATATACTAGTATTAGGTTATCTAAAATTAGTACTACTAGTATATAGTAATAAAGGGTAGACTAACGATAAACTAGGACTTAGATAGCTTATTTAGTACTTTAATATAGTAACTAAGAATAGTATTAGAAGGACGTTTTAACTACTTATCCTTAATAGCTATAACTCTTATATTATACACAAATTTATTAAGTACTACTAGGATAATAATATCATGCCTCTTTACCTTCTACCTTACTTTATATACCTTCTTTAACTATTAGATATAGGCCTATTTAGCCTAGTATTAAAGGTATATAGTAAGGAAGTACTATATCTTAAATAAACTTAGGGAGTATTAATAGTCTTAAAGGAAGCCTTTATTAAGATTTATATTACTATTTAAGAGGAAGTACTTATACTAAAGAATATAGAATTAGTATTTACTATAGCTAGTATTATCCTATTTAGTCCTAAACGAGCACTTAATTAGCTTTACCTAGTTTTTTAGCCTCTAATAGTAGTAGTAGTAGTAATAGTAATAGTGAGGATCCTATAGCTCCTTATTTAGAACTTACTAGATAAAGAATATAAGATTAAACTACCTTAAGTACCTTATATACTATAGACTTATTATAATATTACTATAAAGGTAGAATAGATAAATAACTACTTACTAATACTATAAAGGATACTATTTATTGACTCGCTTAATTATATAGTAAAGTTAGAAGTAAGGAATATAATTCTACTTAAAGAGAACAAGGAACTTTATAAGTAGCTACTTACTAAGAAATAATAGTAGTAATAGAAGAATAAGTAGTAGACTAGTACTAGAGTACTATTACTAGAGGAAGTAGAGTAATACTACTAGTAGGATAAGGTAAAGGAGGTAAAGAAGAATAAACTACTATTAGTAAAGGTACTAAAGGTATATAAAATAAGAGTATATAAGAAGGCCTTATAAGTAGAGTAATAGAGTTAGGCACTATATAAGTTATTATAGCCTAGTATATCTATATAAGTATAAGTACTTATTTAAGATAAGATTATTTAAGATAAGATTATTTAAGATAAGATTATTTAAGATAAGATTATTTAAGATAAGATTATTTAAGATAAGATTATTAAAGATAAGGAGGATAGCGATAATTAGGAGAATCGTGTCGCTAATAGCTAATTTATAGCGGTAGAGGTAACTTAGGGTATATAAGATGATATAGATAGCGAGTAGGTGGAATTTAGTGCTTTCTAAAGCGTTTATAGTAATATAGATCTACTACTCCTTAATCTTTAAGATTTATATATAAAACAGCCAATTTAACAGCTTTAACTATTGCCTAAATAGGTAATTAGAATGCTAGCAGCACTGTATAGGCTTACTAAGCCGCGCTTCCATAACCCCCTCGATTCAAAAACACCCTCCGGCACGTTATGTCTTAATACGTCGCCGACACCCAATCAAGCTGCCAAAGACCTGCACGCGAACCAAGTAGCCACTCAAAAATCAGAACTCAAAGGAAAAATTACCAGGGGGCCTTCAGACCCACAAACCTTGCAACATCCACCCACGTCAAGGCTAAGCGAATCAAACCTCCAGGCTTCGATGTCTTCGGCATAGGGGCCAAAGTCACCGGGGGCCCCTCAGACCCAGTAGACCCAGAAGACTTCTCTCATAACCACAGAGCGAAAACGAGCGGAAGGGCTTGGTCTTCCACGCAAACAGCAAAGCCACCGGGAGACCGCCCGAGTATATTTTCAGCGATCGCGGTCTTTGGAAACCCTCTCACCTCTCTCGCCCTGCCATGGGTTCTTGCCCGGTGCCATGCCAGATAGACGACAAGGGAGAAGAGAAAGCGGCCGGCTTGGTACTTAGACCCGGGCTTCACGGGTCGTGGGCCGGCTTGTCAGGATTGCAAACGTTTAGGCAAGCAAACCAGGACATGTCATACTCTGAGGCACTCCTGGACAAGGAATTGCCTAATCCTGTTTTGAATCGCACTACGCAGCCCTAGTGTCATCGGACTACTGTTGCTACATTGTGACGCGTCGTAAGCACTGGGTCGATTTCGGACTCAGCCGGAATAACGAGAACTACACATGTGCAACAAAGAGTGAAATTCGAAAGATTCAGAGCGAATAGTTTTCAAACAGAGATGTGATTGAGGCTCTTGCTTGCACGGACATTTTTATTGCACATAGTCAACTCGCATTCTGTGGCAAGCCTGGTAACGAGAGTTGTCGCTCTACATTGACACCTACGAGTAACCCTTTCTGCTACATGAATTCCTTTCTCCATCCGCACTCAGCACTACGACGAGCGAAGCCCTGATAATCTGCTCTGTATTCATACCTCTCGCCATGTTCACACTTGAGGTCGCGTGAACAGTATCTGCCTACCCGCCGCCTCGCTGTCCTCTGGTTTGATGGTCGCCTCTTCCTGTGTCTGTGCATTCTCATTCTTGACTGGGTCCTCCGCATCTCTCGGTGTCTCTGATATCTCATCTCTGTGCTGTCGTCGATTTCTCCTTTCCCTCCAATGCGGTCGCCTGCCATTTCTGTCGACCCGTCCGCTCTGTACACCTCCGCTCCCTCCTCTCCCTCTGCTCGCTCCGTGTCTAACCCTCATGACACCTCTTGTCAATGTCCCGCTGCCGCCGCCACCGCTTAGACTTGGTCCCGTTGGTGCCTGACCGACAGCGCTGTAGAAATTACTTGTGGGAGGAACGTAATATCCGTAACCTTGGTTGCAGACGCCGAGGTTTGGAGTGGTGTTGTTCGAGGCTCTAGCAGTGGTAGACGTAGAGAGGAATCCCTAGGGCTCAAGATTAGCCTGACTTTAGCTAGTACTGATACGGGTTGAAGGAATTCAAGCGCTGAAATGCCGAGAGACGAGTGTCAACATTAGCCATTGCCTGTTATTCCTCAAGAACGGGTGGCAACAACTGATTGTAATGCCCAGTCGGCAGATTGAAAGCCACGGGCTTTATGACCATCCGTCAAGTGTGTGAGTCGGTCACGGTTGCGAGGTATGCCGTAAGGAGTTCCATTTTGATACAAAGGATGACGGTTTTTGTCGTGCAGGATCGAACGGAAGAAACCAGGGAAAGAGCCAGGAACTGAACTCACAGCCAAAGCCTCTTGAGGCGGGAGTCCTCGCATCACGTCTTCAAGCACTCTTCCGAAATTCTCGGCCTGTGATGAACTAAGCGTGGCTATCGCAACATCTTCGCTGAAGGCACATACCACACGCTGGATTGCATTCTCAGAGGCACTTTGGTAAACTGGACAAAATGCTTCTATATGGCCATAATCCCAACAGTAGTTGCAACTGACCATGTGAGTCAGCAAGCACTTCGAGTCTTTGAGGGAAAGACGTACGGGCGGACGGGACAGTAGGACGCTTCATGGCCCACGACCAAGCAGAAAGAGCAGGTGTGGTAGTACATTTTACTGTAAATACGATTAGCGTAACGCTCCGTTACGAAATGAAGACGATGTTTGATTGTGTTTCGAAATGTTCAGAGTGTAACAGAATGTGTCCATCATGAAGGTGGTCAGAGTGTCTCGGCGAGGACTGTACACTTCATTTCATGGGGCAATGAGGACAGAGCAAGTGAGACCTGAGAAGGTCTTTAAGAGAGTTCGACAAAGGGTCTAGTACTTGCGACTGAGTGATGGTGAGGAATCTGCCCTGATACTCAGAAGAGGGAGGCATGACAACGAAGAACAAAGTGGCAAGGGCGACTGGGAGAGTGCTGAACCGTGACCCGACATAACAGCTCAGAAAGTGAAAGCGCGCCGGGAATTGTGTGCTCATAGCATCGAAGACCGTGGACGAAAGCAACGTCTTCAAAGGCAACGAAGTGCTGGCCAGCTTGATGCCGTGCGGGTGATCTTCAGGCTTCTGCAGCAGGTACATCAACGCGACGCGGGCTTGAGGTCCGGAGAAGGTGGCTTATGTAGTCCGGTTACCAGAAATTAGATTCGCAAAGGGAGTCCGTATATTGTAAGAATTCGGGCTGCAGTGACAAGCACCGTGTAAATCCCGAGAGTTGGGTTGCCGGTGTGAAGGATCCGAAGTGCCAACTCACAAGTCCTAGTTTTGCAGATGAGAACGTAATCCTTTTCGCTGATAACGACGCGTGGGAAATTCAGAATATGTTGGCTCCCGGCGTTAGGACTCTAGAGGGGTGAAGAGCAAGAATGTTACACACCAACGTCAGAACAAGAACCAGCGGAAGCTTTTACGAAGGTGTTTAGAGAGTGATTACCTTAGAGTTGATTCGGATGTCTGAGATAGACGGTACTGAGACGAACGCCGATAGTTTTAGCGGTTTTATCTCGTGCGGACTATGTTTTGCGCAGGTTGGTTAATGTGACCAGGTGCCGGTCAAGAGACGATTCAAGAGATGGTTGTTTGACCACTGGTCGTGCAGTATCTCAGATAGCTTTGTGATGAAAGGGTCGGTTGTCGCGAATGTAGAGTGTCAATCTGAAGGCGGGTGCTACGAATAGAGAGTGCCAGGCTGAGCCACAGACAAGTGTGGCAGACAATGTTGTGGACTTGCCTCTGAAGATGAGGATCGCGAGCACTAGGTACCAAAAAGGTAGACAATGCAAGTTGTGTCTTTCGTTTGGTACTCGAAAGCGGAGGAAACTGTCCGACAGATTATTATTACATGTGAGAATGCAAAGACATATCTCGAGCATTGACCTTGCAATAGAACTTCAAATTTCAACGAAGAACAACTGATCCTAAACTTAGGGCGTCATCACAGGGCATCGACCCTTGCCTAGTAGCGCCTATATATTTGAAACAAGCAATCTCGTTAAATGTACTAAAACGGGTGCCCTGATGGTGCAGTGGTAAAAATTGTCTGCTCTGTACTCTAGTCAAGCACGGACAGGTCACCCAGACGGTTTCAGATAAATGATGATGGCCGTACAGGTTCGAAGCAAACTCTGCATAAGAGTTTCGTAGCAGTCCCCCTCCCCAGACAGGGGCTGGGCTGTGAGCTTTTGCCATTTTATTATTTTATTTAGAAATGGTTTGATTTATTTTCGTGGACCTAGAGGGTGTGCGTAGGGAGTATTCTGTTTTACTGGATGTTGGCAGTACGATTTCTCGAGCGATAATCATTGGCATCGCAAGCATTGACTGACTCGGGCGTCCCCCAGGTTCAGCGGTTCAAGGCCGCAATTCGGCTATCACCTTTGGCTAAATATCTTCAACACGTATGCTACACTTGTAACTTTTGAATTGCATTTTCGACGTTGCAGTGTTCTCCCTGCCTCTCATGATAGTCAAATGTTATGTTGCTCATAGCACGGACCATGTGACTGATCAAGACACACGGTGCACATCCGTTCGAGATCTATGGAAGCGCTCAACTTTTACGAAAGCGCACATCAAAACAACCCTTTTCACTAGAATAATATCCGTCTAGTTCGCATGCTCTCTCAACTTATCCATCATCGAGTCCACTTGCTCCATGTCTTCGGGATCAACCCTCTCCGTGCTCCTGTACTCTTCAGGTAGCCCTTTCTCCACCGCATCCATTGCCGGCTGATAGTTTCTCACAGCCGACGACAGAGCGCGTATGGCTTTCCTTCTGACATTGGCATCCTCATCCGACGTCGCCAACTTAATGAGGTGAGGGATCCCTCCAACGACTAGTAACTGACCCTTTCTTAGTATCGGGACTTGTTCCAATGAAATTTTAACACACTTACCCTTTCCTGTGCCTTTTGGTTGTTCTGCACAGCAGTGCCCACACACCAAGCCGCCATCTTCCGCATCTCCGCCTCATCATGACTCAACTGCTCCACCAACGGCGTCCACAACCCCAGACTCTCCATGTTGTTCGCGTTATCAATGTGCTCAACTAGTTGCTCGAAGTTGTCGAAAGCTATGAGTTTGTTGTCGAGGGAAACGTCGGGGGAGATGATAGCGGCCATGGACTCCCGCATAAGATCAGCATCGGATGGTCCACCGAAGAGTGCAGAGAGGGCTTGAGCGTTGACACCGCGGGAGGGGTCACGAGGTGCTGCGGATGCTTCGGAGTCGGTTTGGGCAGAGGCGGAGTTTTCGACGGACCATTTCAAGAGCGAGTTGATGCCGTTGTTCGCCATGGTTGCTGAATGAAGGTGGTGTTTGTAATGGTGAAAGACAGTTCTGGGGCTGGGAGGAGTGCAGATGATCACGAATCCAGCGTAGGGGTGGTTGAGGGTGCTGGTCTCGCTATCCGCGATGTCTGGTACGCAGACATGTTGTCGAGTGTTCCCGCAGCTTCGCGAATCTGCCCTGCGATGACTGGTTCACTATTACGGCGGCTCCGGGTCGTGTAGAGACGCGCGGTGGCATCGCACTGCGCAGGCAGTATTCTAGTGTGGAGGCAACAGGACTTGCAGAATAGAACTACTGCCTGATAGTTGATAGTAAGCAATTGAGGCTTAGAAGGGGGTGTTGCGCGTATGTTGGGTCGTAAAATCCACTGTAGCCAATCATAGAGCTGATTTCTTCGCGTAATTGCCCCGATGAGGCAATAGGTGTTGCTCCTTGTTTAGTGCCTTCGCCGCCCACAAGAATTGCAGGCAGTCATCATCCCTCCCTTAAACACTTTCCTCTACCACAACTCCTATCCTCCATCTCTCATTTGAACTCGCCCATCTGTGCTCTGAAACATCCTGGTTCAGTCAACCTCCTGTTACGAGAAATACTTCCGTTCCTGAAATCTCATCTCCTCAGTAGCCGCCGCCATGGAAGGTAAGCAGAAGCGAAAGTTTTTCCTGGCGCCGTTATCAGCCATGGAAGTCAGAATACGAACATTGTGCACCGCTGACTGATTTGGCTTATGTAGAAGAGGTTGCCGCTCTCGTCATTGACAATGGGTAAGACACGAACCCGCCCTTGAGCGACGCAGAATGCTCCACCACCACTACAGCGCAAACAATACATTTGAGGACAATGACAGGACATTTAGCTGACTTGATGCAGTTCGGGTATGTGCAAGGCCGGTTTCGCCGGTGACGATGCACCAAGAGCCGTTTTCCGTAAGTCGCTCCAGTCAAGTTTCCAGGTCGAATGCAGGACGTTCCAGGGATCTTAAATCACTCGGGAAGGCCAGCAGCTGACTCTGTGCAGCATCAATCGTTGGTCGACCTCGTCACCATGGGTAAATATTCCCTCCAGCCTATCCCCGGATACCACGGCCGTCGACCGGACAATAGCTGATAGGAGATACAGTATCATGATTGGTATGGGCCAAAAAGATTCATATGTTGGTGATGAGGCACAATCGAAGCGTGGTATCTTGACCTTAAGATATCCGATTGAACACGGTGTCGTCACGAACTGGGATGATATGGAGAAGATTTGGCATCACACTTTCTACAACGAATTGCGTGTAGCACCGGAAGAGCACCCAGTCCTGCTCACTGAGGCACCCATAAATCCGAAATCGAACAGAGAGAAGATGACACAGATCGTCTTCGAAACGTTCAACGCCCCCGCCTTCTACGTCTCCATTCAGGCCGTCCTTTCACTGTACGCCTCTGGTCGTACAACTGGTATTGTGCTCGACTCCGGTGATGGTGTTACCCACGTTGTGCCCATTTACGAGGGTTTCGCTTTGCCCCACGCCATCTCTCGTATCGACATGGCCGGCCGTGACCTGACGGACTACCTGATGAAGATTCTGGCTGAACGCGGATACACCTTCTCTACCACTGCTGAGCGAGAGATCGTGCGTGATATCAAGGAGAAGCTCTGCTACGTTGCGCTCGACTTTGAGCAAGAGATCCAGACTGCCAGCCAAAGCTCGAGCTTAGAGAAGTCCTACGAACTTCCAGATGGGCAGGTCATCACCATCGGTAACGAGCGGTTCCGTGCTCCGGAAGCTCTCTTCCAGCCTAGTGTTCTGGGTCTTGAAAGCGGTGGTATCCATGTCACTACGTTCAACTCGATCATGAAGTGCGATGTCGATGTCAGGAAGGATCTCTACGGAAATATTGTCATGGTATGTTCCTCTCATATGAAACTTCGACACTGAGCTAATCGTTGCATAGTCTGGTGGTACTACTATGTATCCAGGTCTCTCAGACCGGATGCAGAAGGAAATCACTGCCCTTGCCCCGTCGTCCATGAAAGTCAAGATCATCGCTCCGCCAGAGCGGAAATACTCCGTCTGGATTGGTGGATCCATCCTGGCGTCGCTTTCCACCTTCCAGCAAATGTGGATCTCCAAGCAAGAGTACGACGAGAGCGGTCCTTCGATTGTGCACCGCAAGTGCTTCTAAGGTCCGCAATCTCCTGTCTGCCGAACGATATGTCGCTAACGCACTGCTGTGCAGTGGGTCGAGGGTGTCTTTTCTGTTACGATGTGCTTGTGATGAGCTGCATCCGGTTCTCGTACTTTCGTTGGTCTCTTTGCAGGAGATCAGATCGGGTCAAAGAGCGTTGGTCGGTACTTTTTGCAAGCATCAATGGCAGTGTGCGTGTATGGCACCAGCACAGGCGTGCTGTAGCTTAGAACATCTACTATACTTTGTGACATGCTACCCTTTGGCGTTAGCAGTATCAGAAATATGAATTTGATGATAGACAAAATATACATGCAAGGCTTTTCCCATGTGACCGGATCGAGTAGTAGCTTGTGCAGAAGCATCCAGTCCCGTCTCCGTTATTGCCGGTGTTCAGTTGCCTTCATTTATCTCTCACTTGAATATCTTCCTCTCCGACAGCCTCTTGCACCGTCAGATGAGCATACAGTTTAGCGAATAAATCGCACGTGATAGCTTATGACGTAGGCCCTGCTTGCTATCGATAGAATCCTTTTCACTTTCTCTGAAGAAGCGCCTCCATTGCAAGACTTTTGACACTTTCATTTTCTACAGCCGCATTAGTAGCAGCACTCGGGTGTCCACGGAGCATCAGCCGTCTCACTCAGCATATATAATGGCCGCCGACGACGGCAAGAGGAATATCATCGTTATAGGTGCTAACCCCTTCCCGCCATCGTTTACTCACTTTTGCTGCAATGCTGACTTTCACCAGGTGGAGGCATCATCGGCTGCACATCGGCATACTTCCTCACCAGACATCCGTCGTTCGATCCGGCAAAGCACACCGTTACCCTCCTCGAAGCTACGAAGATTGCTGGTGGCGCTTCCGGAAAAGCAGGCGGTCTTCTCGCGCTCTGGGCATATCCAAGCAACATCGTCCCATTAAGCTATCGACTACACGCGGAACTGGCAAAAGAGCACGGAGGCGAGCAAAGATGGGGATACAGACGGATACACTGCGGGCAGCTGGACGCCAAAGGGCGGCCATTGACAGCTAAGGGCATCAACGGAGCAAACGGCGCGAATGGCGTGTCAGAGTCCGTCTCCCTACAGAAACGAGATCAAAAAGCCCTCGGCATCCTCCGCGCTGCGGGCATGCCCAAAGACCTAGACTGGTTCTACCCTGACAGCATGCTCGGCTACGACGAGATGGGGGACCCTGACACAACCGCCCAAGTCCACCCCTACCACTTCACCACCTCCATGGCCGCGCTCGCCGAAGAACGCGGCGCAAAGATCATCCTAGGTTCCGTAACGCACATCGACCGCTCCTCCCCCGACGGCGGCGTCAGCGCAGTAACCTACACCGACAAATCCACCAACGAATCCCACACCCTCCCCGCCACAGACGTCGTCATCGCCGCCGGCCCCTGGACGCGCGAAGTCTACCCTCCAGCCCCAATCTCCGCCCTCCGCGCCCACAGCGTCACCATCCGGCCCTCGCGGCCCGTCTCCGCCTACGCCCTGTTCACCAGCATCCAGCTCCCGCGCGACTTTGGCCGCACCGGCGAATCCCGCCGCCGCAAAGGCCGGACCAGCGAGACTGTGACGCCGGAGATATACGCAAGGCCGAATAACGAGGTGTATGCCTGCGGCGAGGGCGACACGTTAATCCCGCTGCCGAAGTCCTCGGATCTGGTCAAGGTCGATGAGGCACGGTGCCAGGATATCGTGGACTATGTGGGCAGTATAAGTGAGGAGTTGAGAGATGGGGAGGTTACGGCGAGGCAGGCGTGCTATCTGCCGAATGTGCAGGCGAGAGGCAGTAGTGGGCCGTTGGTTGGACCGACGGGGACGAGGGGGTTGTGGTTGGCGACGGGGCATACGTGTGGGGGGATCTGTAATGG